>CAJNOQ010000836.1:0-40301 GCA_905250885.1 Didymodactylos carnosus
GCTTTTTTTTATTATCAAAAAAAAAAAAAAAAAAAAAAACGATTTTACAATCAATTAAAACAGCAGCAATAATAGTAATACAAAAAGAAGAAGAATTTTTCAACAAAATAGCAACCTTTTTCAGGTTGACGTCGGATTCTCTTTTTCTCTACACATTTTTTTCTTCTTCTTCTTGGTGTTGTTTTAACTCTATACGGAAATAACTGTACTGAGAAGAGAAGAAGAAGGAGAAGAAGAAGCAAAAGAGAAAAAAAAAAATGATGATAATACGACACCAATAACTGAGAAATTCGTATAGTAGACTAACGATAGATAGAGATGCATCTATTAGAAGTACGGTCGAGTAAAGACTTCTCGGTTTTTCTTTTTCTCCGTTGTCTGTGAATGGTTAGAGAGAAAAGAAAGAGAAAGAGAGAGTGAGAGAAAAAAGTTTTGGAAAACTTGTTAGAGAGAAATAGTTTTTCTTCTCTTCCCATGGCATCAAGTCATTATTATAGTACGACCACTCATATTAGCCTGATAATAATTATATGAACGATAGAGAAAAAAAGAGAGAAGAAAAGAGCCGTATTTTCCAACGAAAAAAACACACACACACCGCCACTATGAGATTTTACTAGAAAAAAAAAAAAAGACAAGAAATTAGACATTCTGTGTTTTTTTTTCTTCTTCTGCTTCTTCTAGTCAAAAATGAACTTATAACCAAGGAAAATACTTCTATTACTTCCTCGTTTTTATTTTTTTTTTATTTTTCATCTATATTACTACATCGTTTTCTTTCGTTGTAATGAAGTATATATAAGTTCAGTGATATACAAAGCGCGTAACAGCTGCATCTTTTCTATAAAAAAAAATTTTCTGCATTACTTTTTCTTTTTTCTTTCCCATCAATGTCTTGTGCAACTTATTCGTCTATAGATAAGTCTACTACACACACATATACATAAAGCATATATAGACTTACAAAATTTCTTCCTCTCTCATTAATATGATTAGACTACGACTAACAGATAGATAAGAGAATATGGACGTAAGAAGCAATACATAGAACAGTACTATGGAAAAAAAAAAGAAAAAAGAAAAAAGAAAATGGAATTGAAGAATGTTGTTTGTTTCTTAGTACTACTAGCTAATATATGTTACTATCATATTAGAAAAAAATGAGAATAAGTTCAACGAGAAAAATAAAAAAACTTCTATATATATATATATTTTTTTCCCACATAAAAAATTAATTTCGCCAAAAAAATGAAACCCCGAACAAACACTAATAGCCTTAAACAAATTTTATTTATAAATAACATACATATAAACAACAAAAAATAAAAAAAAAAAAAAAAAAAGAAGAAAACACAACCCAAACCTTATGATAATAATAATAATAGCATTTGCTGATCTGTAAAACAGTTAAATAACGTCAATAATGTCACTCGAGTTTCGTTCGTTTTTTAAATTTGATAGATAGTAGTTCAATTGATAGAAGATGGAAAATGTCAGACAATTAATATACTAGGCAGAACATCGATTTTGTAGAGATGATTTTTTTCCGGAAACAGGATAATAAATTCACTAACATTCAGGGAATGGTGTATAGAGTAGGATACAAATATTTTACGTCGGATAAAATATATAATCAATCACTGGGGAGTATTTGCCTTTCTAGATGGACATTAGCATAAGTCCTTATTTTCTGACTAAAAATATTGTTAAATATCACTCAGACTGAGTTTAAATGTAAAGAGATAACTCTTTTAAAAGGATTAATATTTGAATTAATTTTTATCTGAAATATTACAAAAATCATATTTGTTTTGATTAAAAAAAAAAAAAATGCACTTGAAATTAAAAAACAGATTCGACCTGAAAATTGAGGCTTCTTCCCATCTTCTCATCGATTACATGAAGGGAATTTTTTTATATAATCTATCTAGATAAATCTGCGTGAAATCAAAAAGAATGAAAACTTATTGCACAGAATACATAATTTCATATTTGGAAAATTTATTTGGCAAAAATAATATTTTCTATTTCAATTGATACTTTATTGTCAAATTATTAAGACTCTTTCATCAATATATGAGCCTATGTGTTTACACTGATATCAGAAATCATTCTTATTGTAGACTATGTACAAGAGACAAAAGTCTATTTTGATCCGTATTACTGGCATTTTTTTTCCAAATGATAAGTTAAAATTTATATGCCAAAAGGTTACGTTGATTTTATAGCCCAAATACGAACGTTGATTATTGACTAATTGAAAGTAAAATATTTTTAAGTTATTTTTAACTCTAAATGTCTGCTTAGTTTTATATTTTAACGCTATGCTATTTCGACAGGTCTTTCTAACTTATTGAGCAAAAAAAGTATATGTTCTATTTATATTGACATGATCAGACATACTTGTCGTGATACTGAGAAAGAACGAACTATCACATGTTTTTCACCAAACACCGTATGATGTTTTATATATTCTTCTTGCATACTAACAAATACAAACTCAAAAACAGTTGTCTAGAAATGACGAGTTATAGTAAAATGTGATATGAAAAGTGCGGAAATATCGTATTCGGCAGTTCGTCTCACATTTGTTTCAATTTGAACTTCAAAATACTTTAACAACGCTATCTTTAAAACTATATTTAGATAGACAAATTATAATGAAATACTATATTCTGTATTGGGACATTTTAACATTTAATCTTAATTCATTTTTGACAGATTTTTTATTCAATTACAGATTCGATGTAACTACATGTAACTGTTTCTGATAACGTTGATCCACTTAGTTTTGACCTTACTAATAGAAAATAAGGTAAAATTATTATGATTAAATTTTCAAACAAATGCTGGAATGTGAACGTATTAATAGACACAGGCATCGCTAGAGAACGAACTATCTAATGGAAAAGATCAAAATTTTGAAAGAGAAAATGTAGACTAAACAACCCCCTGGGTAATTGTTTCAATTTCATTTTACTGGTTGCTAGGTCCTTATTGTACTTTTCACATACATTGCAGAAGATCAAATTCCTCTATAGGTATCGTGTTTCTATTAGATTGTTGCTCATATTCCAGACCTCCTGTATAAATTTTCTGATTTCTCGCTCTTACTAAACATACACACGCACAAATCTCTCAGGAGACTCTGTTTGATGATGAGGAAAAAAAAGAGAAAAGATAAGATGCGCCATATTGTTTTTCTTATGAAATAATACTTTAAATTCGACCAAATATGAACATCATCATCATAGTTCCTTTCTATTGAACTTCCGGTTGTATGTATTATTTATAAGAGAAATTGTCATCTTTTTTTTTTTTAATAATGCATAATTTAAAATGTTTTATATTCTTAATGAAGCAGATAAATCATTTTTTTTTCTCTCCGATATTAAATTCTTTGAAGCGCGCAGAATCGAATGCCACACGGTGAATAATAGAAAAGAATAAAAAAATTGATGGCTACATGGTGTCTTGTACCGTTGTCGATTCATTTAATAGTATTATTTTTACTGAAAAAAAAAAAAAGAAAGAAATTTAAAAGATGTTACATGACAACGTTCGATAAGACTCTTAGAAAACAAAAAACTTTGACACGCGAGTAATACGTAACTAGCCAAGAATGATCATCTTTTTTCTATGGAATAAAATGAGCAGTAGCGCCGTTTTCTGTTTTTTCTGTTATTGGAAAAACATCTCGAGTTCGCGCTAATAGTGGTGCATTTTGCTATACTTCACATTAAAAAGGTTAAATTATACGGAGCCTCTACAAATTTCCAACAAAAATATATAATCTAAACTAGCTGTATAATGATCTAGGACACTTTAGACATATTGTTGCATGTGTCGTTTTATCTACACTTCAGGTTATTCCCAGGGGTATGGCGATGGAAAAAAAATGGGAGGGAGGAGACCTACAGTCGGCAAAGTTTTCAAGTGCTCTTGCTGAGTACATATGTGCAGGCATTTCGACAAGATCTAAAGGGGAGTGAGTCTTTAAAAAGTAAAATTTCCAAATTAGATCTGCCGAAGAAAAAACATCATTTTTTAAAAGTAGGAGAGTACACACTCCTTTATACCTTCCCATCGCCGCATCCATGGTTATTCCTTTTGCTGTATAGAATGAATAAGCCTCTCTCAATTTTAACGAACACTAAACATACAGTAACCTAGTGGAACTTCTTGTAATGAAGATCTTGATTTTTTGAATTTTCTCAGTAAGATCTGGATAAGTCCTGAATCATCTTTTTGTTTCACACTCTTCGTTACATATAACTTCAAACGTTTTCCTTTCGTCTACGAGTATGTCTGATGTAGGTGACTGTTATATAAGACAAGAAAATATATAAAAAAATTTGTCATTCACCATCATGAAACATGTTGTCTTATTACACTCAAAATACTGAAATTTTTATTCACAAGATCTTGAGTTTAAGAATTTAAGAATCCAAGATCTTTACGTCTTGGTATTTTATTTTGATTGACCGACACTTCGACGCACAACATCACTGCATCGACACTAAAGCGCAAAATTTTATTTCTTCATTCTTTTCCTAAATGGAAAAGTTTGTAAAATTAAACCGATCGGTAAGATTAAAAATCCAAGCTCAATCAAAATACTTAATAAACAGAGAATTATTAATACATTAAATATAAATTATATGCAAAATACATCAGAACACAAATAGTAGTTGTAACAGTAAACAATAAACCAGTTATTCAAAGGTAAAGAAATATCGGGCTGTTTTAGAATAATCTACACGTGAAACAACATCAGAATCCTTGACAAATTTTCAACTGAATTAGATCATGTTTTTTCATTTGCTTTCTTTATCTTGTGTCAATAGGATGAATTTATTAATCGAGCTTGTGAATATGATTCTAGAGAAGAGAGTGAAAAACATAAATTTATTGATTAAAATGGGTTTTTATTTTAACATAACGTGAAAGAGTAGGAAAACCATAAAACTGAGTTTCGTATGTGTTCATAAATTAATAGATTATATGTTTTTTTGTTCGAATAAGAGCTGGAAATGCAATTGTAAATGATCGATTTGACTTTTGCTTATTTAATATTGAATAGTGTTGATTTTGTCTGTTAATCGGTCGGTAATAATCGAATGGATTCATTAATAAAGATCGGCGCAGAACTACAACATTTTCTTCTTGCCTGTTATCTTCACTATTATCTTTTGAATTAATTGATTTTTGTCGATAAAATGTTTTCGATGTTGTTAAACGAAATAACGCGATGGATAACAGAAATAGATATAATATAAGTTTAATTGAAGCGGTCATTTTGATGTTCTGTTTTTTTCACTAGTGAAGAAGAGTCGATTCTTTATCGTTACTGAAATGATTTTGTTTTACAAATCGTTTCAACAAAGTTTTTTTAATTTTGTAATAGACTAGTTATTAGTGATTTGTAAAATGAAATTTTGGATCTGTCAAAATTTAAATTAGTCATACTTAACCTAACAGATAATTTCCTCAATTTGATGAGCTCAATTAATATTCGAGTTTGATAGAGTCTTCATGAGTAGATATCGTTATATATTTATAAAAGTAACTAACTATGGAGTATTACAATATACTTTTAAATTTATAACTCAAAAAAAATGTCAGTGATGAATTATATCTTTCATTTGTCAATCAAACAATATATCGAATGTAGTAAATAACAATAAAAGCAGTAATAGTAACAAGTCAAATGTTTCACAAATATAATAGACAAATTTGTGTAATGTATATGTTCATATATAACGAGTTGATCAGATTAAACCGATCACTTTTGTTTTCTGTTTTTGAGACATTAAAACCCGGTGTTGAGCTCATTTGATAGACAATTCATTGCTCTACAAAACTATCGACTTTATTTTTCAAATAAATTCTTCTTGACGACACAAAATCTAAAAAATTAACACCTACTCAATCGTCTAACTGCGATCTCCTGTTTTCTGTACACATCTATCAATTTGTGTAAGTCTGTGCTCATCAAGTCCGATGCTATAAGTGAAGTATTTAAAATAGATAGATAGAGAATTTTGTGCTCTATACTTCCACGATCTTTTCAAGGTTCCGAAGGCTATCATTCAGGAAAAATAGGGTTTGATCTAACACCTAGTGGTATTTTTGGATGCATTTTGAAAAATCATGTTTTCCAAAGCCAGACTTGGCCTATGAAACGTTTATTTTCAAGCCGTCGCAAGTAGAATTTCATTCTGAACAAAAATGATGTGGCTATTAGGTTGAAGAATGAAAACTTTTTGGTTGTTTCGAATTAAAAAAGAACAATGGCCGAGGTCTGTCAGAAAAGGGATTTTTACGGTGTTTCCACATTTTTTACTGCAAATATTTTTCTCGCAAATATTTCTTCTAAAACTCTGAAACATACATAAAAGATGCAGTATTTTACGGACAACTTTACAGTATATTTGAAATTTCAGCGGAACCGTTATTAAAAGAATTTCATCATTTTTTCATTAGATGTGTCACTCGAAGTTTAGCAAAAACTTCTCCTTTCGCAAAAGTTTTGCTTGTCAAAAATGTCTTTGTTCCGCTGTCAGGTGTCTAGTATCTGTCACAAAAACAATGTCTTTAGACGTTATTTTTAGATGAAAGGAGAAGTTTTGCTAAACTTCGAGTGACACATCACTAAACGCAGTTTTTGACGTTGAGCACGAATATGACGTTAATTTTTGATGAAAAATGTTTCTTATAGATGGAAAGCCTGTTTTGATGTTCAAAAACTCCATTTTACCCTCTGAACTTAAAAGTGTAAATTTCTCTTTTCATACCCATATACAGTAACTGCTTGACTACATGATGACGCAAAGATATCCAAAAAATGTTTATTCTCCTTGCAGAAAAGATATTTCAAAAATAGCCCCATGATCCAAAATATTAAAAGATGGGTCAAATTCTCTCACTTAACTTTCGCACTATATTTATCTTACTCAGTTTTGGACGTTCTTTCGAATGGCTTAATCGGAATTTTTTTTCAGTCACTCATATCTGAGATGGAGAGTCACACTGAAGAATATGACATTTCTGGCTTAAAGTCGCGTTTTCATCCTAAGGAAAAAGCTTTTCAAAAATTTTTTTTCTACCAAAATATAGCCCGTGCTCTCTTCTATCTGTTGATGTAGTTTTCATATTTTGTTGGTGCTTATACAACGTAAAAACTTTTTTTATCAAACGTACAAATAATTTTGGCCAAAAAAACATAGACGTCTCTAGTGTTATAGCCATAAGTCTAAATGCAAAAGGCCTAGTGATTGCCAAATTTTACCATAGAGGGCGGAGCCAACGGGCAATCTCCTGGTAGTTTCACAATTTAAAAAAACACCTTGGTCACAGAATTATGAACAAATACTGATCGTACAAATAATTTTGGCCGCCCGTGTATATCCCAAATAATAATAAAACTCTCAAGCATCCATATTCAAACTATTATTTGCCGTTTTCTTTTCTCATATAATTATCAATGGTGAAACATCCGTCCATTCCTATAGTATATTATTATAAAACTCTGAAAAATAAACGAGGCTCTATGCTCTCTCCGAATTCAAATGAGTTATAAAAAATCAAAAATTGGAAAAATCCAACAAATATTGGGTAGTTTTTTTCGTTTTTATCCTATAGTTAAGTAAATGGAAAAAAGAAATTTCATTTTCTGGTTATTTCCTTTACACGTGTTACATTTGTTATCGTGAAATACGAAAAAATAGAGAAAAGAAAAAAAGTGGTCATCTTTGGAATATAAACTGTATGAGTGTGGAATACCAAAAATATACAAAATTTAAATAATTAAGCTTGTCGATATACGATGCTATTATCAAAACAAATTATAGATGGCCAAACATCTAAAAATATTAATGTATTATGGCTAGATGAAAATTTATTGCAAATAAATACTACATATCATTAGGTATGCACCAAACCGTTCGCACCCGAACATGTTCGGTCACCGAATGGTTCGCTACTGAAGATGTTTCTTCGTTCTCATGTTCTTAGCTTTGACAAACTATTTTTTTTAAACCTTTGGTAGCGATTCAGTAGAAGACACATTCGCTTACATTGTACTTTAGTCTATTTTCTCACTGGTTAGTTCCTTCAAAAGCTTTAATTTCATTCAATTTGCGTTTAGTCCAGATCAGGCATCAGGCATTAGTCCAGTTCAGTAGCGAACCGTTCGGTTGCGAACGGTTTGATGACCGAACATGTTCGGTAACAAACCGTTCGGTGCCGATCAGCGATTCCTAGTTTGGGATGGTTGCATGCCTAGATAACATTCAATTGCTCACAAAATTAAAATAATAAAAAATACCGAACAATGTATCGATTATATTCTTTCAAATGAGCAAGAAGATTTTTTATTTATTGTTTCAAAAACATTAGCTGAACATGTTATTTCCGTTATTCATGAGTTTCCACGAATTCTACACATTTATATTTATTCTAATAATAATAAAAACGAAAACTGGCCACACAAAGAATATACAAAAGTGAGAGGAATTTTTCATGATCAAAATTCACTTTTAATAAGACTCACTGAAGATGCTGGTACATGTCAAGAAACTGTTACCTCATCTATGGCCTCAATGAGTTTAACAAAGAGTAAACAAAATCCACAGACATCATACTTAAAAGATGCAAAATCAAATATAAAATTGATGCAAACATCTTCAAATACATCAAATTTAAAATCTAACGTACCTTAGATTTCTTCACAAACTGAAATAACAACAAAATCAACTTC
This sequence comes from Didymodactylos carnosus, assembly GCA_905250885.1. Classification (NCBI taxonomy): domain Eukaryota; kingdom Metazoa; phylum Rotifera; class Eurotatoria; order Philodinida; family Philodinidae; genus Didymodactylos; species Didymodactylos carnosus. The sequence goes on from CAJNOQ010000836.1 coordinate 8,762, forward strand.
TTTTCCAACTTTAACTACACAAACAAAACCAATTGAAAATGTTCAATACATGTGGCATCAATTACTCATAGATGTATTTTTACATATATCACCACTGGATTCGAGTAAAAATGAAATGGTACAATATTGTCGATTGAATTATAAAGATAAGCCAAATGCATTAAAAGTTATTGATGATTTTAATAGAACATATAAATCGAATGATGCTATTTGGTGGAATACTCAGGACTACATTTCTTCTCTATTAAATAATATTTTAAATTCCAATGATATTCAACTCATGTTTAAATTTCACTCATATATTATTGATTTAAACAACCAATTATGTCAGATACATTCTCAATTTATTCAAAATTTATTAGTGAATCAAAAGATTGTTACTGTCTATCTAGGACAAGTCATGTCACGTGAGAATTTAAAACATTTAAAAAATAATATTGGTGGACTAATGATGATAAAACATTTTTTAATGACAACTAGAAACAGAGAAATGGCTCTAATATTCGCTGGATATGGATCAGAAATGACACAAGGAGAATCAGTATTATTTCATATAACAATTAACATTCATACGATAAAGAAACCATTTGCTCCAATTAAACACATGGTAAATATGTCAGATAGCGAAGAAATAATGCTTTCAATGGCATCTGTTTTTTGTATTGAATCAGTTGAACAATCAGATAATCGTGTATGGTGTATAAGATTAAAATTGATAAATGATGAAGATGTTCAAGTAAAAGAACTGGCTACATTCATCAAAAAAGAGATTAACACTACAGTGCCTACATTAATAATTGGAAAAATTTTGGTTATGATGGATGATTATGATTCGGCTGACCGATATTATAAAATGCTTTTGTCAACTAATAATCATTCTCTTAAAGGAGCTATTCATACAAATCTAGGAATTGTAAATAATGAAAAGGGTATGTATAGCGAAGCACAAAAACAATTTCTTGAAGCACTTACCATTGAAACAAAATGTATACCTCCAAATTATCCCAATCAAGCAGCAATCTACACTAATTTAGGAACAATATTTGAGAAAAATAATAATAATACTGAAGCTCTACAGTACTATGAGAAGGCACGCGAAATGGCATTAAAATCTCCTCAATCAGATCTTTTATTAGCATCAATACACAACAATATTGGCACAATTTATAAGAATATGGGTGATTATCCGAAAGCCATGGACAATTTTTCTAAAGCATATCAACTATAAAATCAACAGTTACCAAGAGATGCACATCCCGATTTTGCTCAAACATATAATAATATGGGATTACTTCAAAATGCGAATGGTGAACACGATGAATCATTAATGAACCATAAAAAGGCTCTCAATATAGTACAGACATGTTTACCAAACGATCACTCATTAATTTCTATTACTCAATGTAACATTGGACTTGTCTTATACAAAAAAAGAGACTACCAAGGAGCATTAAACAAATTTGCAGAATCATTAAACATTGGATCAAAAGTATTGCCTGAAAACCATCCAAATCTTGAAATATGTCGAAGGAATATCGAAATTGTTAAGGTAAAATGTTAACATAAGAAACTTGTCTTCGTTGTAAAAACGATAATAAATTCGCCAAAGTATCGAATTGTTTTAAGTATTTCTTTTTAATATCAAAAAAGTGCTTTTTCATGTAAATTTAAATAAATAAACTAGAAAGTAATTCTGCTGTGCACAAGTTTCGATGTTAACACACACTGTCTCTGCTGACAGCTGCCAACAGTGATCAATTCAGCCAGTAGATTTCCACTGTGATTTTCTATTTCAGCTACTTTAACAGAGATAATTAGAGAGGAGAATAGGACAGAGAACGAAATATGAAGACCAGAGAAAGAGGCATGAGAGAGAATTCTTTTTCTTCTTAAGAACAAATGGCTCTGGACAACTGATGATAATGAACTTTAAAAAACTATCGAGTCCAAAACACTTTGTTTTTCCACGTATGTAGCTTATGACGTCGAATCTGAACTTCTGTTTGAAAAAAAGAACGTGCAGTAGTCAATCTACAGATTTCATAATTGTAAAAATACGATGTTGACAAATCATCCAGAAATTTCTATCAAGACTAGTTTTAGCACTTGGTATACACAGAGTATGACATTTATAATTGTTGACATCATGAGCAATCCTTTACCATTTACAAGTATTCGTATACATATAAAATGTTAAACATGAGTAAGTAGCTCATGGTTTGATGTTTCCGTTCATTTTATTTTGTCATAAAATCTAATTAAATTTAACGCAGCAAAAAAAGGCATATTTTTTGAGAAAACAAAAAGCACATTATAAGAAAACTGCAAGAAACACAAAAGAATAAACAAAACAGTAAATAACAACCATAACATGAATGTTTTGTTTTTGTTTTACACAAAACAGACAAACACATACACACAAAACTGCAGAATAGGAAGAACTAGATATAAAAATACACGGCAACAATAATAAAACAAAGAGAATAAACATAAGCGAGAATTGTTTGAATTTGCGATTCTGACAATTACAAACTCTACGTGTATGTGTATGTTTACGAAATGTGTTAAACACATTAGAAAAAGGATATAACAGAAATTATAATCATCGTGTGTATTTTGTTTTTTACTCAAACAAACAAACAGAGAGAGTGTGTGTGTAGAACTATATACAGTCGAAAACGAAAAATGAATCATGTTATTCACGCAATAGATACAAAGAAAGCATTGCATGTTAATGCACACATATGTCAAAACTCAAAATAATATAGAAAACAAAAAAACAGTAGAGTGTTTTATGACTGAAAACAGTCAAAATGAGCTTATCGTTCAATAATCTCAACATAATTTGATGGTAATAAACCTTTATCTTTTGTTTCACTATGTCTGCCTAACATCCATCCGGCATCAATTTCTTCGCATTCAACAATAAGATCTAAATGGAACAGAAAACATAAAGACAGAATATTCATTGACATCTTGTTTCTCAACCACTACAGAGAAGTAATCAAATCGATTGTTAAAAGAAATTACAAGAATGTGATATCCGTTTTGTGTAATGAATAGTTGTAAATTAGCTATTATGATCGTTCCAGTCATCTCTCGTAACTTACAAGGAAGTAATGATTAAGAGTAGTTTAAGACTGCAGCGTGATTGGGGAAACAGGGGAAAAGATGAATAGGGCGGTTTATAATTACAAGACGTCAGGCATTTTTTTGATTCTGTCAAACGCCGATTATTTCAGTCGGCGGCAACAGCGTGGAAAAAACTTTTTCTTCGCGGCGGCGTGTGAATAACCGGAATTTTTCCGTCCTATACGGCATCGATGGCTGAAAAACCCTCTGATGGTCGGCGTTTCACCGGCATACATCATATACTCGGCTGCACTTACCGCCCTCATTAAATGATATTTCGTCATTTTCCATTGCTTGATAATTGTATAATGCACGAACTTTCATATGAGAACCTGATCCATCGCCATGCGAATTTACTGTATGATATTGATGTTCCTCTTCGGGTTCATATTTTTGTGTATGATTATTATTATTATTATTATTATTATTACTTTGTTGCTGATGTGTATCTTGATGATTTTGTTGAGGTCTGCCGCTATTCTCAGAATTAAAATTTGAAGATGTCATTGTTGGATGATAAACGTTGCTTTTGCTTGCACCTTGCGATTCAAACTCTGAACAAAATACCATAATTTTTATTATCAGCTGAGTTAGCATAAAAAAGCTTTTCAAATTACTTGTAGCGTGTAAAGCTTTCGATGTTGGTTCATAGCCTCTCATTAGCGAGCCACGATCATCATTCAATGGATCATAGTCAGCAACTAAATAATACAAGAAGAGAAATGATATGCAGAGCTGCAACCAAGAGAGAAACAAAGTGACATAGATCTTTAGTCCTTCAAATAAATTTTGCCGATGCATCCTTTAATAGCGGAACAATTTTACCTCTTCCGACCGCTGTTGTCAGGTCTCCTCCTTTTCCATTCGGTTGCTGAGAAGACAATGGATAATGATGCTGGACTGGTTGTTGCTGAGACATATGAAACGGATGATGTTGTTGATTATCTAAGAGAAAAGAGTCACTTGCCACAATAAACAATGAGAATCAAGTTTATTGATTTACCTTGAATCAATTGTGTTGTACTATCTTTTCGCTTTCCTGTATATTCAGCTTGGCTGACAACACGTTGATGTTCTTTAGCTCGAATTGTAGCTGGATCATCTGATACAGCAGTAAACTTGCCTTTATTTTTATTAAAGTCTTCGTGATATTTAACCTAAAATAGTGAATCGAAATGTTTCATTCGACTATTCTAAAGAAACTCTTATTTTCAGATTGTACAGTTAGTCTGATTCTTTTAATGAAGACTAGTAGGCTTTATTTATATCAAAATTTATTAGAATTAGAAACTTTTCAGGTAAAGTTTCGTCATAAAAGTAGCTAGTATGTTTATTATTATATTTTACATACGTTGCTTTGAATATCAGTTAATTGTTTTATTCTTTGCATCTCTGGATTATCAACGACAACGGTTGGTTTTTGCTGTGGATAATGACTAAAATGAAGATGAAAATACAGCTCAGGTGAAAAATATTTTAACATTAGAGAAAAAGGCACACTAGTGGGATAAAATCGTTCAAATGTAAGATATGTGAAAACTTTAGATGTATTAAGAAACCTCGTGTAACAAGGCTTATATTTCCTGTGCAGTATGTATACATATATATATATCCAATGTACAGGAAATATAAAATGACTAGTTTTTTCTTGAGTTACTGTTAAAGTTTTTTGTATCTACTTACACGTTACAATATGGCAATTTATCGTAACCTTTCACATTTTTAACATTTAATGTCATTCCACAGGTTGTACATTTAAAGCAAGCTTTATGCCAAAACTAGAATAGAGAAAGGGTAAAACAAAACTAAGAATAATGATGACAAGAAAACCATGAGAAATAATTAAATTAATAAGCAGGCACCACACCATGCTATTACAAATATTGGTTGATGCTTTTTTATATTTTATTGTGTTTTATTAAGAATAAATGATGAATGAGAAGAGACTTAGGATGATACACACATCAAACATCACTGGCTCTTACCCTAGACTTCCACAATGTAATTTGTCTATACAGATTGCAAAAATGTGAAACTACAAAACTAAAATGAAAAATGTAATGTTTTCTTACTTTATCTAAACATTTTAATTCTTCTGTTGGATACACAACCTGTAAACAAGAAAAATATATTAACCGAAAAAAACACTAAAAATCAAAAACGTAAGCATACCCTCTCACACTTGCCACATTTCTTTTGTGCAGTAATTATATTGGACATGATCGTAATTTCCGCAAAAGAATAATCTATAGGAAAAAGAAAACGAAAACATGAAAGAGATGGTCTTAGCCTTTGAGAAACAGAATTCTACTATAAAAGATTCAATGTTTTCGATATGGACTGAGACTTTTTTTGTAAAAGTAGGCTACGTCGGTTTGTATCAAAACGGGAACATATAAAACAAGAATTGACAAACATTTTTCTGGACAATATAGATACAGATAGATTTCATAAGTAAGTTTCATCTTTAGCGTTTCCTTGACGTTTAAGAATGCAAAGGCGCATGAAAGCATAGGTACGCGAACATCCTTAACAGTAATTCAGTCTACTACTGTCGTGCGCAGTAAAATGCCTAAAATTCACGGAATTATGAACAACGTTCTGTGCGGTTTTAATGGTTGAACTTAGACATGCGCTGTCGCCTCTTAGATTAATTTGATTCACTGGTTATTGATGAGCAAAAAAAAAGGATGATTAAATAAACAAACAAACAATTTGTACACCATGCTACCTACATACATGCGTACAAATGCGCAATGATGATAGGTCTGAAGAAAACCATTGTTCAAGCATATGAGCGCTACTAGTTCTCTTCCTATATTTAAAGCGTATAGAAATATAAAATAAATTTAGTTTTTAGATTTATATCTAGTTTTGTATTAAATTAGCTACTAGAAGTACGACTACCGCTACGATATAATTTGTCAAAATTAAGCCCAATGAGAAGTAGACTTTACTCTGTAGTGTTTCATTCAGCTGATTTTCGGTTGTGCAACAGTATTTTCATCCATTTCTCTCATCACGTATTTATAACCTGTCAAAATATTTTGAATTTTCTCTTTTCATATGAGTAGATAGTCCGCTCATTTCTCTGTCGAATCCTGTATTTTTGAATTGATTTAACACCTAGCTTAGCCACAGATGTGTACAGTTCTAAAAGCTCGTTTTTTCATCTAAATTTCATAGAGTTACCGTTAGCTTGTGCTTAATCATAAAATTAACTTTTTTTTTAATCAATAAACGGAAATAACTCGGAAATAAAACTTGATGTAAACATGATTCTGATACATCTTTCTTAATCGAAAACCATTTTTGAGTTAACGTGATTTTTCTACAGTTAAATAAAATATTCGTGGAAAATAATTTTTTGAGAAGTTTTCTAGTTTTATTAAATTTATGGCAAAGATATGAATTAAACAAGTATTGCTAAAAACCACGAACACAATCAAATTAAAATCTGAGTTAACCAATCGATAGAGGTCGTCGAACTGAGTATAGAAACATCTAACGAATACCTACAAAAATGTTTATAGTTGCGCTTGTTTAAGCATACATTTCCAATGAACACCCAAAAGAAAGGGTAAGAACAACCAAAAAAGTGTGCCAAATTCATCTCTATGTTGTTTTGAGCCTACTAGTAGATGAACAACAATCATTTTCAACGCGCATAATCATCTCTTATAATTTATCTCTGCATGGTAGAAATATATACTGATTTATTATTTATTCGAATAGTTGAGAAAGAAAAAGGAAGATACTTTAGTCACACTTAGTATTTGCACTGGTTTATCTTGAATATAGAATTTTTTATGACTCTAGCGAGTATTCTTGTGAGATATTCTAACACATAGTTTATAAATTCCCATTTCCTTTAATACACGCTTTATTCTTGTTGGATCCTATACCTTGAAGCCTATACCTGGGAAGGTCAATCGTAATTAAAAATTGAACAACGAATTTTTAAATAATTCCTAAACAGTATCTGATAGAGAAATAAATATTTTATTCAGCCGTACCCAAAGAAAATTTCCAAATATTTTTGAGAAATATAGTTAACTAATAAAAATGAGGAAAATCAACTGACTTAATTTAGCTGTATATAAGTTAATTAATTAATTGTTAAATGGTAGTTTTTTTCGCATTCATGGCAACGAGGAAACAATTATTATTCGACCATGATTAAATTGGTATTTTATTGTGCCGACGTTGCCATCAGTGGCTGAATAAAACATTGATGTATGTTTATAGATGCCAATATAAATGTGTGTATATATCATCGATATCTCTTTTGATTAATACATATGAAGTGATAAACTATTTTTTTTCTCTTTCTCATTTTCCTGCATTGTTTTCACGTGTTAATTAATCAACACACGTACCGATGGTATGCTTATAGTGAAATGAACATGGATTGTAAAACGTACAAGTTTTTGCATTCTATATTTCACATAAAAGTTGAAAAATCTCGATTAAAAATCAGTCAGTAATATAATTGTGAAGTTATTACTCGAGTTGATATTTTTTGTGTCATTCTTGAGCTATGAAAAACGAAATGATAATCATCCAGAGAATATGGAAAGATGATATGTTTTGAAATAAGATAAAAGCAAAACTATTAGTATGTTTCTTTGATTATTTTTGCCTATCTCAAGCGAGCAACTTTATTTATCATCAAGTACAAACAAGTACAAGTACAGAATCAAAACACAAAGAAACATCTTTTTATAATATCTGAAATTCAACCGATTATCAACAAAATCTAAAGTTCTAATCAAGTGTTTAGCAAAATGATATAGATTTATTTAAAAAACAAAGACGAATGAGGGTTCGGATCACGAGATAAAAAAGTATCAGCACAATTTTAGATCCAATAATCTAGAAGGGCAATGCAATATTCTGAATTTTTCAGTTTCTTAGATAACTGCAAAAAATGTAAAGTATTAAAACAAATAGAAGTTTCTCTCCTAGCATAGCTTACACACTTTTGTTTTGTTCTTACACTGTAATATTCACATGTACTCGATATATGATGCTGATCAATACAGAAATAAAATATCATTTACACACACGTTAGCCATCCCACATGAAGTTGGCCATTCTGAATTTTTCTATGAAAGACCTTCTTCGTAGACTACATAAATTAATGCCATTGATAATTATATTGAAAAATGAAAAATCAGGCTGTAAAAAGATTTTCCTTTCCCTTAATATCACTAAATTAAAGATTACCTAATCAAAAAAAGTTTTAACGGTACTGGTGCCAAAAAAATACCAACTAATATAGGAAAAAAGTGATAGTGATGCTAAATTAATATGTCGAATGTCTGTTGTCCTTCTCATAAAAGAAGTACTGTCGCATGATTCTTAATAGAGTCTGAACCTACAAAAGAATTTCAAGTCTAGGTTGGGATTCGCTCTGCAATAAACATCTTCGTATGGATACGGTTATATTTTCTACTGTCATCATTTTAATTCAATTACTAATTCTCTTTAGGTAAAAAAGCACTTTCAATGTTTGGCTTGTAAATGAAAAATACTCCATGAAGAAAATCTAGCTCTAATAACAGTTATTTCGATCAGTCGGTTGACTAGGCGGTTAATTCATATAATAACTGCTAGGTTAAGATTCTTCGAATGAAGCTCATTCGATCAAGCTGAAAACTGTGAGGGCTAGCTTCCACTGTCCGACTCTAACTCCATTGTTTTTGCTTGGATAATGTTATATATTCAAATAAAAGTGAAGATTCATATATAAAGAGTTTATTTTAGACTGAAATATTGTGGTATGATGAGATGAATTTTGTTTTAGGGCTTCTACTGAACAAATAAATGAGAAACAAGCGTTACCTCATCAGTGAGATATAATTGATAACAGAAGTGAATAAGCACTTAAAGACTTAAGAATGTTTATCTTAAGAGAGGTCAGATAACATGGATATATGACTTTAAGCAAATAAAAAAAATACTTCCAGAGTAATTAGCATGAAAATTTTAAAATATGGTAAAGTTTTGAGACTTTCAGATCCTCAGTTCTCGTCAGGAAGGTTAATGACATTTTATAGAATAATTAATAAGGAAGAGAGAACCTTCAGATTCTATCCTCAAGATTTCATTCAGAAAATAAAGAAGAAAATAAAGAAGAAATAAAGAAGTTAAATAAATTAGTCGATTTTAGATCGATTATTTCGCAAGTTGTATCCAATATCTTATAAATAAATTGTGTACATAAAACTCAGCAGATATTGGCAAACGATGTAGAAAACTGGATTTTAACTCAGAAAACTGCAATTTGGAGGGTTTGAAAACTTTTGTCACTAAGAGCATATTCAGAGTTAATACGCATAACCGAATCGAATTACTCGATATCAACAAATCGGAAGATACGTATGCATTGTTGATCAAAAACTTGTACATAATCTTCTAGAGTTTTAATTATGTAATCATCGTATATCAAATTTAAAAAAAATGTTGTAACTCGATAAACTTAGTTAACTCTGGCATATGGTACAAGAAGGATTTTCAAAAATAAAAAAAACATACTAATCTTATTGGCATTTCTGTGTACATAGAAATTGGTTAGAATTTTTCTCTGCCATTACGGTCATAATGCTGTTAGTGTATCATGCTGATCGTATGATAAAGAAATTATGAAAAACAGCATTCTGAACAATACATGATGAATACGATTTATTATTTGCGTAAAAGATGTATACTTATTTGTTACTTGAAAGATTCGATGAGTAAGAATAAATTTGGTATGTCTATGACTGTGAAAAGTGCGTAGATTTTTATCTTATCATCATCACGCGTATAAATGTTTGTTTTCTTTTGTTTTATTCACGAATAATCATGATAATTTTATAGTTTTCTATTTTGATTTTGCATATTCTTGAAATAATCTCAATACACAGACATTGATTTTAATTATAATTGTACGAAGAATACGAACGAACACTAACAAGGTATTGTAGTAGTACTAGCAGTAGCCGTAAATTTCTTGTTCTTCTTGCTGACGTGGCATCGCAGTATATATAAAGAGAGAGAAGATAACTTCTCTATAATAAAATTCAAGGACAGATATAAAAAATCTTCTCCCGCACTGTGTTTATGTAATATGTTTGAATGTGCGTAAAAGTCTCTCTCCCTCTCTCTCTGCGAGGTATGGGACACTTCGTTGTTGTTTGTAGATATTATTACTGTGTTGTTCTGCACAGAGGAAAAGATTATTTCTGCTTTTTATTCATCCGACTGTGCGTGTAGATTGGTGCTGTTGTTGTTGTTTTTTATTGTCGTCGTAGTTGTCTACAGAGAAAGAGGAGAGAATGAGACGAACAGATAGATAGATAGGATATAGAGATATTTTTCATCAATATCGAACAGAAAAATAATAATAATAGTAATAATAATACATCTTATTCCAACAAAAATCTCTATATGAAACACCGAAATGAAAGTACTTCTTTAACACTTATTATTAGTATATAGTAGAAGAGAAAAACTAACGGTGCATATCTCTCTATTTTCTGTTTATAGAAATTATAACTTCTTCTTTTCCAGCCAACTCCAATTAGAAATTCAACAAAAACATCCAATGTTTATCTGTCTAGATTGAACAACAATAACAACGATAATAATGAGTGGTGGTCTAGGTGATTATAATAAAGCTAAAGTAGCCAATGTATTTGGTATACAGTTACGTCCAAAACATGAAAAACAGCGTACATCTATATCAACAAGCACAGCTGATTGCATTCCATCAGATAATAATAAAAAAACAGAAAATGTATTAGATAAATACCGATCTATATGTGATTTTCGTACATCAAATGATCTATCATCTCCAAATAGTAATATAAAAAATACAAATGGTTTCAATCGATCTACCTCATCGACATCAACAACACCAAAATTACAGCCCAAAAAAAAACCATTGGATGTCAACGTTTCATTAGCTACCCCATCCGTGAAAAAGTCAGCAACATCGGAAAATGTAGTCAAACAACAACAACAATCACAATCACAACAACAACAGCAATTATTATCATCGCCATCGCCTCAAATGCATAAAAATAGTTCAAGTAGTACTAATACCAGTAGTAGAAAAAATTCATTGCTCAAATCCGATGATATATCGATTGCATCGACGAATACAACTTCAAATCATTCCAGTGTACCATCAAGGAAAACTTCTTTAACATCAACAGCAAATACAAAATTACCTCATGCCCAAACAGTGCATAGTCTAGATAAGTCAACTGAACAGCCATCACAACGAAAAACAAGTATTACACAAACAGCGAGTGCTGCAGAATTAACGAAAAAACCATCGGCAACAACAACAGCTGCTATGGCAGATGATGAAAAACCATTGTATCGACGGCAATTATCGAAAACATTGGATAATGCAACGGGAAAAAAAGAACATCAACAACAGTCACATACTGATGGACCGCAAACACCATCAACGAAAAAACGGTAAGAACACATCAATCTTATGAAATCTGTTGAATAAATAACAAGATTATGTCAAAAGTTAACTATAAAATTAGTGTATTGGAGTTAGATACTAAATAGACTATTTTTACTATTGAAAATTGTTGTTAATTTGGTTTGAACTACTGATAAGTAACAATGTTCGATATACCAGGTCACCTATCCAAACATAGTTTCTATTTAATATAAAGTCAAAGAAATGTTTACGAGACATGAAGGCAAGCAATAAGTTCGATAGATTTGTACACCAAGATGTATTAGACTATTTGTTTGAGAAATGTAAACGTTTTTAGTAAATAGAAGCATTCTGAGTAGTTTTTTCATCTTTCACGCATGAAGGGTATCTATTGTTTTAAGCAGAAACTATTCAATTAATATTTTAACTTTTTATATTATGATATATATGTCATTCCGTGAGGGGCTTTTTGCTCATTTTCGAAATACATTTTTTCAACACTAAAGTTTTCAATAAAAGTGCCGAGCTTGTATTTATTAATCGGTATAATTTTCATTAATTAAAATATCATTTTTTAAAAGAAACTTTTAATTTCGACTATAAAGCTTGTCTTGTTTTTCAAGACTAACCAAAGGACCTCTTTAATCTTTGCTTTTTTCTAGTTAGCTGACAACAAAAAATTCCAGTAACTATAGAATTACATAGATATTTTTGTCCGTTTGTCATTTGTTGATAAAATAAATTCTTTTTTTAAAAAAGATATCGATCAACAATTGAGGGAATATTGTAATATGATATTGTTGTTTTTCATATTTTTTAATAGAAGAAGGTGGGCAAAAAGTGGGGAAGTACATAATCACACGACAAAAAAACCTAATCATAACCGTTGTTATCTACATGGTAAAAGAGATAATGACAAATATGAAACAATATGAGTGGCAGCACGTAGCATACACAGATACAAAAATCTTATCTTTAAAAATGTATTTGGCCTTCTTTTATTTGTATAGAATATAAGAGACACGTTTTATTTGATGAAAATGTACAGGTCATGTCAATGTGTCCAAATACAATCTTTTCAAAAACTGATTTTAATGTTGAGAAAAAATGCTTGAGTATTATTGGCCAAATATATATTTGCATTTTTATCAAATTTCATTAAAAGTTAAACTACAACACGAATAGTTACCGACAGATATTTTAAGTCTAGAAAAATCGATAAAATTGGCAGCTGAATATTATTTTATATCTGATTAACCTTTGACATGTCACGACAAATAAACCTTATATAGTTGCCCTGTCAAAAATAAAAAAATCAGCACATAATTACTACTTACAAAAAACAATAGAAACGGATAAAATTATACCTATGTAAACCTCATTAACCTTGTCTATGACATAAAATATTTTTTAATGATCGAAATAAGATCAAATTTAGATGAATATTTTCATGTATGGTATATGTGCAGCGTCCAAGAGACAAAATAGTTTTTATATATTCAACTTTTTTTCTTTTTCAATCTAACCGTAGTGAAGCTTTTGTTCTTCAGCGCTTGACAGTCACGACTTCTGAATATTTCTCGAGTATGTTCATGTCAATTATTTTTTTGTCTCATATACTTGACTTTAAAGCACATACTTGAGGTATCTAAGTGTATATCTCATACGTTTTACATGAGTAACAATCTCATGTACTTTTGAACAATTTTGAGGTATAAACATGAGAAAAATAAACTCACTATACTCTAAAAAGAAACAGATGTCCTTCAGTTTTTCAAAGAACGAAAAAAATTCGTTTTTCAAAAATTGAAGAACAAATTTTGAGTTCTTGAGAGTTGAGGAACGGATTTTGAGTTCTCTATTCGGGACAACTGAACAACAAAATTCCCATTGATTTTTTTCAGTTCTTTGAAAAACTGAAGAACACCTTTTTTTTTAGAGTATAGAAAATATGTGAAGAACAAAAAAACTGAGTGTACAAATAAGTGCTTGAAAAATTGACAAATTTTATTTTTTTTGAAATCATTAACGAACACATTTACTTCTTTATAAATGTTATCATAATCGTTCAATAAGATTAGAGACTAGATGAAAAGAGACGTAATGATTTAACGATTTGAATTGATACGCGAGGAGGTTGACATATGAAATACTCAAGTGTTTTCATATAGGTTTTTTGTGGACGAAGTATAAAATGGAGAATATCAGAAGTTGATTCATCGATGAAATGAGTGGTACCAACTTCGACACTATTACATACATCCGCGGTTCGTTGAACCGTATTCGATAAAAACATTACAGCTGTTAACAAAAAATAGTTTTTTGGATAGACAAAGTTTAGATCTGGATGTCAACCTTGAAACTTCATCCGACGACTCATCTGACTCAAATTATTTTTCTGTAAAATTTGATTTTGTATAAATAACAACCGTTGATTCATATAATAAGATATACAAAAGATAGTTTAAAGAACGAACATCTTACAATAGCAGCATTTAGTTAATTATTGTGAAGATTCTCATATAAAGTAAATTGATAGTCGCATGTGACAACAGAGCCTTGAATCATGATTTTGTGATGCTAACTTTATAAACATGCAAAGAAAAAGTGTTTTTCAATAGTTTTTTTTCATTTTTTCTATTTCTTCTTTGCAATACAGAACTATCTATTTTTATAAAAAATAAGTTTCTTCACGTTCGAATATATTAAGGTTACTTTCAGAAACAACTGTCAATCTTCGTTTGTCTTTCACTTAATGTTTTGCTTAGAACATATGGTACAGACTTTGACCATATAATAATGCAATTCAGACATTTAACTGGCATTCAATACGTTCGGTGATAATGAATGTATTGATAAATTACGTGACTTTTAACATCCTAATAGATCATTCCAAATAAGAGAATTGCAAAAACAGATTTCATCAACTATTTCTTATTTTTTTGTCCATTTGTCTGTATTACCGTAAGGTGAACCTAATGAATATTTGTGTATCACTCAAAAATCTGATGGAAACACATTATGCTCCTTTTATCCTGTATATACACGAAATGAAAAGGAGAGAATAAAATTATTATTAGAGGTTCTTGTACTTGTAACTTGTTAAATTCGATTTTTTTTTTACTAATAATAAAAAAAAGAACGTCGAATAGGACAATTCGTACTATTTTGTACAATAAAGAAAAATATCTTATATGCATAGTACTAGAGGTTGACAGAATAAAAGACTGTACAAAAAGAAGTGTACATTTTACTTGTCTTGAGGATGTATATAGTCACCTATGCAACATCGTAAGGAGGAAAAAGAACGAGAAAGAAAAAGAAAGGATAATTGTAGATGAATGCGTTGATGTAATACAACTCAATATTTTATTATTTTCTAATATCTTAAGACCCAACGATTATTATCATCATTATCATCAATTGAACATGTACACCTTATTTTTTTAGGCAATAGTTTCTTTGCTTTCCTTGTTCTATATGATACACTCATCGTGTAGATAACGTTTTTTCTTCTTTCTTCTTTTTCGTTCTCTACTTATTTTTTCATAACAAAAGGAAAAAAAAAAAGAATCCAAATGCATCGTTGGTCATCGGTGGACGATGTTCGATTTGTAAAAAAAAAATCACCACCACTACCACCATCATCGTTCAATTCTATTATTAGTAATAATCATCGTCAAAATTCTGCCGTTTATATCAACGTACCTATACCATTTTATTTAAATAAAGATAATGATCATCATGATAATTTTATTAGTAGCCGTAGTGGTGATAATAGAAGAATATCATTTAATAATGATGATGGTGATCAATATTCTGCGTCTACTCATGCGCAGAATGACAAGTCGTCGTCATCATATGACTATTATGTTACAACATTACCGACTAAAACGAATACGATTGTTGTTCAATTACCGTCATATGCGACCACCTATACATTTTCGTTAAATCAACCATTACGTTCATTACAATCATTAACATCACTGACATCGATAGAATCATCGTTGTCGATAAACGATAAAAAGCTTAACGACACTATTGAAGAATCTTCATCATCATCACTAAACAATATCACAGATAATGATGGTGGTGATACAACAAAAATTTGTTCTTATAAATCAGCTCTACATTTATCACAACAACGCCTAACCAATATCGTCAATTCATTTAAAAAAGGATCGACTTCGAATATGTCATCCACCACGAACAAATTTCAAAAACTAACTAATACACGAAATGCATCATTAAGATGTTGTTCAACATCATCAACATCATCAACGGAGAATGGGGGAAATTGTATTTCTCCGTGTTCACCGACGAATGGCACTAGTTGTAATGGACGAACTAATCATTTCTCACATAAAAATAGCGTTTTTTCGAAGTTATGGGAACGTCGAAATGATATGCCGCAAAAGAAACCGTCAACGCCAGTACCTTCAATAACTTCAATGTCATTTAATTTTCCAAACAATGGTCCAATTGTCATTGTTGAAAAATCAAATAGTCAGATAAAGAAATCATCACCAATTATTGTCTATGAGCGTATTTCATCTGAAAATAATTCAACTACATTTCGTACAAATCACGATAGGAACGAGAAAAACCTAAAACATCCTAAGAATAAGAATATTTATCGTACAGAATTAGTACCAAAATCTTTTACACCGGTGAACTTAAATAAAACTTCAATAATCTCGCCAAAAACATTTACAAAAGCAGTGGATCAATCTAAGTGTTTTCCACTCACTGACGATGATTCGGCCATACAATTGTCATTAACAATCACTCATGCAACATCTGAAGATAGTTTGCTAGCTGGTAGTGAAAATACTTTATCAATTCTATCACGTTCAAGTACAACAGCAACAACAAGTGATTCATCGAACAGCGATAATCAAGATACATCATCATCAATGGGTTCATATGAATCGAAAAACATTTTCAAATCATATAGTCCTACAAAAAGTCCGTCATTTGCACGTCCAACTATATCATCAATGCAAAAAACGCGTGATACAACAGATCAACATTTATCATTTACTAAACCAGATGAGATCATACCTAGTGCTCCATTGACATTTCATCGACGAAAAAGTTTAGATAATATATCCGTCATAAACACACTGCCTTCACTACCATCTCCTGTAACTCTAAAACCATCGGCAACATTTCAACGACAAACTCTTGGACGGGGATCATTACGTGTATCTTCAACATCATCGAAACCACGTGAATCTATCATAGCAAAAAGTCCAATTATCAAATCGCCAAAAAAAGAATTAGTATACTCAGAATTTAAAAAAATATCCGACATTAAAGCAGTATCATGCGATAATCTATCGAAAGAAACAAAAATGCCATTCAATGAGCCTCGAAATGAACAGCAGTCTCGTCGAACAAAGTTATGGACTGTTGATGAAGATAATCTTGATGAAAATGTTCTTACGCCTACTTCTAAAGCAGTACCAATCATTGAACCAATAGTTGTACATACTAATAGTGATAATGATGATAACCGTTTGTCATCACTATCAACAATGACCATGAGTTCAAGTAATATAGAAGGAAAAAAGGTGGTAATGTCACCATCAATGAATAATAGTATTAAGCCTGCGAAAGGAAGATTTATGTCTGAAGTTAATTTATTCGATCAATATCGTCGTTTTTTATCCGATGATGCAATTCGTTCCGATTCAACATTATTTGATACAAATAAGCCATTAAAATATAAACAAGACTCATTAATGAGATTATATGGGTGGGTTATATTAACCACATTGTTTTAATACAATCAGCTTTACTCACTATAATTTAAATATTTTTATCAGCTTTAGTAAGTAACAAAATTAACTTGCTCCTATTAATACTAAAAGATCTATGTATATATTGTAAAGATGATACATAATAATATTATTTTAGTAAGATTATGCTACATTCAAATCATAGTTGTATCAAAATTATTGAAAAGAATCTCATTGTGTAAAAATTATTAAATTACTTATATTTCGTTTAAACACCAGCTATATTTCCTCTTATATGTTTTATTTTTACAGTATATCTAGGTTATAAAAGAAAGAGAATTTGCTTCTGTTTGACCTATATAATTGTCTTTGTTTTTTCTCTTCAATAATATTGATAGTAAGAATAATAATTATTATTATTATTTAGTTTATGTTGTACTAACTTTAATGTGTGTCGTGTATTGCAATTGATGTAAAACGAATTTCACAAGGCCACCTGAATCGATCTATATGGTATTTTCTGTCTAGATACACAACGATTTGTTTATATATCATACAGGATGGATGTAATCTATATCACGATTCTCTCTCTCTCTCTTTCAATATTCTTAAATAGAGGGTGCTATTATCTGTGTATATTTGTGCATATTTTTCTTCTTATTTCTCCATATTTTGTTGCTATATAAAAAAACTTTTGCATTCCACTATGTCAGAATCTATACAAGCATGTTTGAAATGAGTAATTGATATCTGTTCTAGTAATAATATTAGTAGAATCTAAAAAATAGAAAAAGATATTGACCGTGCATGTTTATACACATAATAAATCACTAATAAAGATTATTTACAAAAAAAAAAAATTTAATCAGGTGCATAGTGTAACGCTTTATCTAATATTTACATACATTCATTTCTCGTATGATACAAAATACAATAATAATCATAAAATATTTTAATTTTAAATTATTTATTATTTTTAAATTTGTTTCTTTAGACCCGATGCCGAACGTATAATGCAGCCATCTGAAGTTGTCTTAGAAGATGGTAAGTAATTTAAACTTATTTTTTACGTAAATTCGACTAATGATTATGATTTTAAAAAAAAAAAATATCCAATTTTTTTCAGATGTAGATCCACCATTTTTACCACGAAATGTAGCCATTAAAAAAACAAAATGGGTCACTGATGAATATGATTTATTAGAATTTCTTGGAAGGTAAAAAATTATTAATTTTTAATGTCATCAATTTATTCTCATTATTTATTTATTTTTGTAGAGGTAAATTTGGTGAAGTTAAAAAATGTCGTGAAAAATTAACAGATAGACAATTGGCAGCAAAATTCATACAAATATCAAAAGAACAAGATCGTATTGAAGCTATTAATGAAATTGATATTATGAAAGCATTACAACATCCAAGATTATTACAATTGTATGATGCATATGAAAAGAAGGGAGAAATTTGTCTTATTATGGAATTGTATGTTCTACAAAAAATATTATTTTCTAAATTATTTTTATTTTTAAATTATATAAATTTTTTTAGAATTACTGGTGGAGAATTATTTGAACGTGTTATTGATGATGATTTTATTTTAACTGAAAGATTATGTGAATTGTATATGATGCAAATATGTGAAGGTGTACAATTTATGCATTTATCAAATATTATTCATCTCGATATGAAAGTAATAATATATTTAACTTGATAGTTAATTAATTAAAATGATATATTCAATTTTTATATAATATCATTTATATTATTTTTATTTTAGCCTGAAAATATATTATGTTTAAATCGTGATGGTCATCGAATAAAAATAATTGATTTTGGTTTAGCACGAAAATATGATCCAACAAAACAATTAAAAGTTCTATTTGGTACACCAGAATTTGTTGCACCAGAAGTTATTAATTTTGATCGAGTCGGATATGGAACAGATATGTGGTAAGTAAATTTATAACAATATATATCGATTAAAACACTTCTTTTTTTCTTTTAACTTTTTTCTCTTTTTTATTTCATTTCGTTTTTTTATCAGGTCTGTTGGTGTCATTTGTTATGTATTGTAAGTAGATTCTACAATAAAATTGAAGTTAAAGATAATAAAATTTTATTTTATTGGTTTTTTTTTACTCTAGATTATCCGGTTTAAGTCCATTTATGGGCGATAATGATAATGATACGTATGCAAATATTAATCGAGCAAATTATGATTTTGATGATGAAGCATTTTCAGATATATCAATGGATGCAAAAGATTTTATTTCAAAACTTTTAGTCAAAGATAAAGAGTAAGTTATAGACAAGTAAATTTACTATCATTAAAAAAAAAAAACGTCTTATTTCTAAATTACAATATTCTCGATAATCTATTGGATTTGATTCTCTTTCAATATTTTTCGTTATTTTGTTTTGTTTTTATTTACTTTAGTAAACGATTGGCAGCTAAACATTGTCTTCAACATCCATGGTTAACACGACATCCAAAAACTGTTTCACCAAAAAATATTGATGATGAAACGGAAAAAAAATTATCAACAAAAAAATTAAGACGTTTTGTTATTAGACGACGCTGGCAGGTAATTCAAAAATAAAACGGACACAAAAAAAAAAAGAAAAAAAAAAAGACAAATATAAAATGGTTTTTCTCTATTTTTAGAAAGCTGTTAACGCTCTATTGGCATTACAACGTATGGGTATGACATTGTGAAATAATAATTACACATTAAACTGGAATCTATTCATATGTTTGTCTTCATATTTTTCGTTCATTTTTTTATTCTTATTCTCATTTTTTTTTTAACGTAAATCAGCAATTATCTCGCTCCCTCTATATCTACTGTTACGTACTATCTTTTTTTTGTCTTTCAAAAAATTTTTTTTTTACATACACATGCACACACACCACAGTCATTCGTTTGAAAATGAATTGTTTAAAAGATAAAAAAAAAATATTTCGTGTTATTTATTAATAAATATGCTTAAAAAGAGTCTTTTGTTCTTACGTGAGACTTTTTCGTTGTGCGCTTAAAAACATTTCTTTGTTACTACTTGTTTATTTCTGTTCTATTTTTTTATTTATTTTATTTTATTTTTTTTTGTTCAAAAAAAAAAAAAAATGTGTTTTTAAAAACAAAATATATATATATATATATATCAAGAGAAGAAACAATATGTGTCTTCTTTTGTTTAATCGTATTTCTTTTTCATCATTTTTTACATGAAAAAACAACAATATGAACTTATGAAATTTTTGAACATAGGGATTAGTATCTTTTCGTCTTATTCTTTTCCGTATAGTCACACGTTCTGATACATCATGTTTATACTGTTCAAGTAAAAATGTTCAAGAACCTTTCGTTCTTACAAAAGTTATATATAAAATTGATGACTATACAATAGATTAAATCAGTCTATATGATATGATCCATTTTACTGCTCAATATTCTTTATTTTGTTCTGAGCTTATGAAATTAAAAAAGATTTTTAATAAAATTTTCAATGACTTATTATACACGTCCACATCTAGTATCAAAAGTTTTGCTCTTTATATCTTATGGATTTTAGAGAATTCAGAATTTCTAATTGTTTGCGTTCTCTTTTTCTTCGATAGAAAAACATTGTATAAAAAGATATTTTTTGCATAAAATAAATTCTGTTTTTTTTGTTAAACGTTTACAGTCCTATATAACGACAAGTTCGAACTTAAATACATACATTTCTATTTTTCGTCAATATAAAAAAATGTTTTGATTAACAAGTTTTTAACAACAGCGGAAAAGTGCACAAAGTCAGTTCACGTATAGATAATGAACAGAGAATCAAAAGAAATTACTATAAATTTGTAAAAGTGCATCTTACGTTCTTTTTCTATATCCTGTACGATTAAAATTGTGCAATACTTTTAGACTAGTAGTGAAATGTTATGTTATTGCTCGATTGTATCTGACGCAGTTATGTCATTGTATGATATCGCTACTAAACGGTCGTTCGAGGGGTGCGCCGAGTACCCGAAAATACCGATTTCGAGCCCTCGGAGTTCATATAGGTAGCAAGCCCTCGCGAGAAATTTCGAGCCGTCGAACAGAGATGTTCGGGACTTCCGAGTCCTCGCATCCCATGCAACGAGGCCGCGGAAGTCCCGAACATCTCTGTTCGACGACTCGAAATCGATACTCCTCGAAAGCTTATATCGAGGATCCGAAGTGTCATTTTCTGAGGGTTCGAGCCTTCGGCGAGGGTCTATTTTCGAGTACTCGCGCACTCCTCGAACAACTGGTTGGATATATATTGGAAGAAATTTAAATCAAGACTTAAATAGAACAAGCACAGACATTTCTAATACAAAAAGAAAGCTAAAACAAAATACAAATTGTTCATATACAGATTGAGTTAAATTTTGGAACAACTTTTTGTGATAGACCGTTGCATTCTTCATCAACAGCATTGTCTCGTTCCCCTTGTGATATTGGATTATTATTCTTTTATTTTCTCATTGTACATATTCTATATTAACTCAATAGGGTTAAATCAGAATTATATCCTGGCTATTCACATAATTCAACAATATTTTCCTGATAACATTGGTTAAACTGTGCACTTCTATGTAATTTCACTTCCTCAGAAATGTATGAGAATGTATTCAATTCATGTGCTTTTGTATACAATACTTCACTCACTGTTTCATAATATGTACTATTTTTTATGATACTCAAACAAACACAAGAAATAAAGAGAACGCACAAGAAGTTTGCAATCATTTTGTCGTTTATGGTATCATTAATCCATGGAACAGCTGTACAAAAGAGCAGCTAAATTTTGACACTACCAAATGGAAGGAATTTATACAGAAACTTGAATGTATTGCATTTAATGGAAAATGTCCTTAAAATTTTTCGTGAAGAGAAGAATCTGAACGCTCCAAACTTTAAGTCTCATTGGAGCATCATCGCCTATATAACTTTTGGTGCCTGGTATTCTTTTGATTCTGGTTCACTTGTATTGTCTTGATTGGAATCTTAACGTTTTCAGTGCAAGAGCGGGAATACGAGGACGGTTGATTGTTCGAGTGAAAGAGTCTTTATATTGTTCAGTTCAGATGGTGCGTATCTTCAATCATATTCATTCGTATCATGTCAAATCAATCTTTCACTCCATGGATATACCTGTTGAAGCGTAACAATTATACATCTGTTGAACATGGATTATGGAGAATTTTTATAGTAAGCCGTTCATCGGTTTTGACCCAGACTACTTTCTTTTGTGATGTCCTTGCTTATGCAAAATAAATTTGAACTTGAACTTGAACCAGACCGAGCTATTGTTGTCTTCACTATTAGTAAGGTGTCGAAAATTCAAAGTTCGAGTAAGATTTGTTTTCCCCATCTATTTGTACATGGTTGGATAGACCGCATCCAGCTGAGTAAGAAAAAGTGATTCTTAACTTTTTAAGGAAGAAAAAATTCGGACAGTCTAAAAGTTCGCAAAACTCTTCCGTCAGCACGAATTCCGTATTTTTTGCTCTGGTTTAGAAAAAATGAATTTTGTCAGTGACAAATCAAAATGGAAAGATAAGCAATTCATATTTTTAAAGCTCGTTTAATGGCAGTTCTAATGAAGCACAAAATTACCCTCCATCTCTTCGTAAGTTTACAAAATTGCTTATGAACTTTATATAGAAGGATCGAAAACGTACTGGACATACTGGACAGACCTTTGACTTCGATCTCGATCAAGCATCATTCTCTTACTCAGTTTTTGAAGTTGAATCTGCCAAAGATATTTTAGTTAGAAGCCTGAAAAAGAAAATAATTTGAATTGTTTTGAAACTGACGGATTTTTCAAAATCTTAGACCTGTCGAATTTTTTCTTCCTTAAAAGGTTAAAAGCCACATTTTCTTACTTAGCTCGATGCGCTGTACCCAATCGTGTGAAAAGAAATGAAAAAAATACTTTGCTATGGTTTTGAATTTCCAGCACCTTATACAGAGGATTGTTGAAATAACCATTGATTCATTGGATACATATGAATGTGCGTTACAAAGTATAGGCCTTGTTTCTATATTGATAGAGTGCTTCTCTATAAGAACTACATTCGACAAGGATGTAATTTGTGCAATAGAGGAACTATACGGGCTTATAGCCATAAATTAACGCCATTACATGTTAGTTTCTTTTCTCAACTACTGTCGACATTTGATTATTGACTTTATTTTGGTATTACTCAAAAACTAAAGTAAAAATAAGTATTTTGTTGACCGTGGGCGTATGTATATAAAACGGAAAGAAATATAATCCTGAAGAATCAACTTCAAATATTTTTGTTCGTCTATTTCAAGTACGACTGAAGATATCTTCGTTCAATCAACATTCGACAAAAAAAGTTTTTACCAGTCATAGTCGTTAAAGCAATGTATGAAGTTTTCTTGGAATTTATACTTTCTAGCGATAGTTGTCGGGAATCTCAGAATTGTGATTTCTATAGGAAAGTTGTTGCACCTTTTCCACTTTCGTAGTCAAACTAAGAATTCTAGAATAGTTGTGGAAGCATATGTCTATTTTAGCCTAATTAATGAACGAATTAAAGTTTCGACAAAATATGAAAAAAAAGGATTTTCTTTTGTAGAGTACGCTATAGACTGACTTGTGAAGTGTCTGTTCGAATAAACAAAATGAACTATATGACAAACATCATATAACAATGAAAACAATAATTTGTTTGTAGTATATACTAAATAAATTTTATGTTCCTGGTCTTCTTTCAAATATTTGATCTAATTCAATAGCTTGATCATAATTTTTAATTCGACCTTTTTCCGCTTCAGCTATCAATTGTTTAACATCATCTCGTTCCAATAATGTTTTATAGGCTTTATACGATGGTGTTAAACCTCGTAAATTCAAAGCAATTTTATTTGTTTTTTTAACATCAGCATAGGCACGTTCCATTGTTTGAATAAGACGTTTTTTATTTAACAATTCTTCACCAGTTTTATCAAATCGTCCATCTTCATCAGCTAATTCGTCGGGTGAATACATATTTAAAATATTTAACAATAGTTGAGTGACATAATACAAGATAAATCTTTCACCAAATTGAAATGCTAAAATTAGATTATGGTAAGTTATTGAAACTGTAATTTTGAGATGAAAAATGAGAAATAGTTTGAAATTTTAAAAAAAGATAGATTATGCTTACCATTTTCATAATTGGGTAACACAAATGGATGTGGTCGCGCCTCAATATGGATAACTTGCATTTGTTTATTTTCATCAAATTTTAGAATTGCAGCCACATTATTATAAGTGTCACAGTAATTCGGCGCCGAGAATAAGGATATTAAGACGGGAAAATTTGTTCGTGATGATTTACGAAAAAATCGAACACCATTCTTTTGTACTTCATGTCCTCGAATAATTCCCAATAAATTATTATTTAATAAAAAATCACGACACGCATAATACGAGAAAAAGTAACCACAACCACGTACATTATTTGGCGCAAAATTGGGTTGATTTGGTTTTTCAACATCATCAAAATCCTCCGCGGGATCACACCAAAGTAAATCACACAACGGACCTGAAGTTGGTGTTTCAGAAAAGCGATTTAAGCGTTCAATATCTTTTAGTGTTCGAATATCGGGTGAAATGCCACCGTGCATACATAAAAAACGCTTATCAACAAGTGCACATACAGGCATCGTATCAAATGTATCCATGCAAGCGTTATAAATATCGGAGGAATATTTTTTTTTACATTCTATTTTAAATTGAAATGCTTTTGTCATTTGACGAGTTTCATGATTACTAGAAAAGAGCATCGATATCGATTTTTGGGAAAATCTCGATTTCCAGGTGTACATAGAGATTTCAATACATACCCTCTTAAAAGATTAATATTTTGTGGAAAATTAATTTTTAATGCAAATAACAGAAAAATACATTCACATTCGAACTGTCCTCGATCAACGTAATCACCTAAGAACAGATATTTTGTGTTAGCTGGATCTCCGCCTGCAGCCAAAATTGTTAACAAATCATAAAATTGTCCATGAATATCTGCTACAATGGTCAATGGTCGATGTACTGCTATCATGTTTGGTTCCCGTGAAAATAAACCTTTGGCCAATTCAATAAGACGTAATCCGCATCGCTCATCAAGAAGACCTTCATTTTTTAGATGTTCCGTTAATTTGCTTATTGATGGATTTCCATTTGAATGAAATAAATCTTGTTCCATTAATCGATTAGATTTTGGATAAGGTACCTTGGCTATTTGACGATCAGTAGGATAAGCCATTAGATGAATGAGAATAGAATATCTAAAAAAATTAGTTCAAATAATTCTAAGAGTCAAAACTATCTCCAAATCACCATTTTAACAAAGATTTGATTTTTTGCAAACACTGTTGAAACAAATAAATTTCATTTGTTAAGCACCAAGTGGTTGTGAATAAATGTCTTTACTTCAATTCCCACATTTTTCTGTCTAATTTGATTCAGAACTAATAAAAATAATTTGTCTCATTGACAAGTCACGCTTCAGTAGAAAATATATGACTGAAAAAATAAATCATTAAAAATTACTTGAAAATAGCGGCATATGTGTGACAGATGACAAGCCAATTGAGTGTCTTCTTGCAGAAACGAAACATTTGCCACTATTGCTATATACCGGGTTAGGTAGAACGCATCGAGCTGAGCAAGAAAGTGTGGTTTTTTAATTTTTAAGAAAAAATGCGAAGCATCTAAAATTTCGAAAAATCCTTTGGTTTCAAAAAAATTTTCTTTCTTTTTCGACTTTCTCTAACGTTTCTTTGTCAGATTCAGCATCAAAAACTGAATAGAAGAATGATGTTTGATCGAGATCGAAGTCAAAGGTCTATCCAGTATGGACGCTTTGGATCCCTCTATAAAAGTTCATTCGTCATCTATCTCGTTTTTTTTCAGTGAAGAGATGGAGCCGATTTTTGTATTTGCTTTGTTATTGAGAAAATTCATTTTTTTTAAACCAGAGCGAAAAAACCGGAATTCGCCTCGTACTTCTCAGTTTTCTCCATTAGAACTCATTTTCAACACATCTGAACTCATTTTTATATATTTCAAAATTTTTCGTTAATTTTCATTTTTTAATGAAAATCTTAGTAATGTGACAACTCGAAAAATAAGCACAATTAGTCGGATAGAATAAAAATATATATCATTTGAGTCAGTTTTTGACGCTGATTTCGAAGTTTTATTGTACAAAAAATGAGTTCTGATGGAGAAAACTGAGAAGTACGAGGCGAATTCTGATTTTTTCGCTCTGGTTTAGAAAAAATGAACTTTCTCAATAACAAAGCAAAATCGAAAAATAAGTGATTCGTATTTTTAAACTTCGTTTAATGGCAGTTCTAATGAAGCACACAAATATCCTCCATCTCTTCACTGATTTACAAAATTATTTATGAACTGTATATAGAGGGGATCCAAAAACGTCCATACTGGATAGGCTTTTGACTTCGATCTCGATCAAGCATCATTCTCATATTCGGTTTTTGATGCTGAATCTGTCAAAAATATTTTCGAAAAGTTAGAGGCTCGAAAAAGAAAATAATTTGAATTGTTTTGAAACTGATGGATTTTTCTGAATCTTAGAGCTGTTTTATTTTTCGAAATTTTAGCTTCGCAAAATACTTCACATTTTTTCTTCTTAAAAAGATTAAAAACCACATTTTCTTGCTCAGCTCGATGCGCTCTACCCCTAACCATGTATAAATAAATGGGAAAAAAAATCTTACTTGAATTTCGAATTTCCGGCACCTTAACAGAGATCATATTTAAATTTAGTGAAGCTGTAGTTCGACAACATCTTCTAAATCAAAAATATTTCATTGACCCTTGATAATGTACTTTTTTAAATACCAACAAGCTCACAAAAAAGATTATTTTTTACTTTCATACAAATTTTTTCTTATTTCTATCTATTCAAGTTATTGTAGATTTTATGAATTTATTACCCCACCTATCTTCTCCTTACACCATTATTATGCACAATAATAACTTTTTTCTTCTTGTTCTCTTCCTTGAAAATGCATTTAAAATCGATATGTTTTGTATTTGATGGTTAGTGTTTTGTGATCGATACACTAGTCGATGATCAGCTCGCACCGAAGAACTGAATCAGCTATGTAGTTTTATCAGGGCCAAATTAGACCTGATTAAAATGTATGTTCTGATTCAGAGATGAAAAGTCTCAGCAGTTCATTCAGCTCTGAATCTGATGACCGAACCAGAACTGAGTTTTCTAAAAAAGACAAATTCGAAAATTTTAGAGCTGATTCCGAGTTTTCAACTCTGAATCAGTTATTAGAAGAAAAGTTTCATGTAACTAACAAATATCTCTAAACTGTGAGAAAAATTTAGAATAGTACAAAAATTCGATAGATTCGACTATTATAATTATTTAAGAAGAGTATCATCTTGAATGGGAAGATATTCGTGTTACTATCAAGTGCACTTCCTGAGTTCTCACCATGACGTGGCTACTTGAATGAGTCCTGGAACCACTGATGAAGATATTCAGTTGTGAACCAATAAGGAGCAAAAGAAAGAAAAAAACTTTTTGTGAGAATAGTTTTCAGTTTCTCGAAGCTGATTTTCCGACTCTGATTCGGTCCTGATAAAACTGCATAGCTGATTCAGCTTTTTAGACCAAGCTGATTGTCGACTAGTGTAGGTTATTTGTCCAACTTTTTTCTCTTTTTTTCTTTTTCGTGTTCTATAAATACTTATTTGATCAGTAAACCAGGTTGATCACAAATATATGTACACTATACTAACAAAAAAAAACGAATAATGTATGATTAAAAAACGTTTTGTAGTCTTCTGTTTTAACACGACTATCAAACAAATCTAAAATAAAATCCTCCGACGAACTACCCTATTAACCGTCACTTCGGAAGTTGTCAGTTTAAAGAGAAAAATAAATTATAATGAACAAAGAAGTATTTACGGACTGGTACGACCTTTTGTTCAAGGAGTTCAAGTAGTAGTTCTATTTAAAAATACTTATTACTAATACCAAAAGTTTGAAATTTTACTTCACAATTGTCGCTGTTGGCCAACCATCGTTTTGTAAAACGAACAATGTCTCGACGAAAGAATAAGCATTATATGATTTCAGTACATTGTAACTGATGTCGATAGAGTTCTGTGATGTGTAAATTTTTGATTATTAGTGGTATGTTATTCTAGTTTTTGTTGTTTAAAAACCAACAACCATGGAAGCAAAAAGTTTGCGAGGTGATTCAATAAACTTATTTCTTTGTTTTTCGGTTAAAGTATTCTACAACTGAAATGTTTGCAACTACCCGCTAGCGTCATCATAAAGTTAATAGGGAGTAGCGCTTTGTTATAAAAGATCTTGATCTTCATTTTCGAAGATTAGATGAAGAGCAAATAAAGCGGAGTATCAAAAACTAGATAATTGCCCGAATACACAAAAGGATACAGAAGTAGATAAAAAAAGAAATATGATTAAAAAAATTGATAAACCATTTTCTTTATGATGTTTATTTGCTCATTTCTTGAAATAACTGTTAATCATCTCAAAGTCCTTAGACAGAGTAGAGACAGTCGATGACTTTTAAAGAAAACCTCCACCTGAGGGTTTGACGCATAACATTCCACATACGAATATTAAATGATTGTGAAATAACTGTGCCCCATTCAAGATCGAAGTAGAACTTTATTTTTTCAAGTTTGTCTCAAGCGTAGCATACAGATCATTCATAAGAGACCAGTGTTGGACACATAGATAAAAGCCTTTTGAATAATAATTTTCTCTCATATTTGATTTTATATCAGAGATTTCTGACTCTGAACCATCACATAACTTGTGCAGGTTTTTGTTCTAATAACTATATTCTGATTAACTCAACCACCCGTTTTTTTACCAGCTTGTAGAGGACACTTCGAAGTATATGTTCCAAAGATCTTTTTGCTTTGCGGACTTACTGTTTTTTATAAAAAAACGTTAATCTTTTTTCCATTTTTTTGTGCTCCATTTATAAAATTTCGTTAGAAATTTCAGTTATAAATATGAAGAATTGATTTTAGCCTAGTTCGATAGAGAACATTAAATTGTATAAGAAAGAAAACTCAAAATCGGATGGAGTTTTGACGTAGAAATTTAACGTAGAAATCTAACTTCATTTTCCAGATGGGATTTAGAGCTAAAACTATTCTGAAGAAAGCCTTATGGCTAGTTTCGCTTGAAGCATTTTGGACTAAAACTCTGAGTACAAAAGTTGCTCAGAATCGAATTCTCGAGTTCTTCACAAGGGCTTTTTTAAATTGTTTTTTTGTAAATTTTCAAATTCAATTTTAGCATTTAGCATTTTTTTTGCGAATTTTGAGAAAAAGATTTTCGAAAAACCTCTCGTGAGAGACTCCGAAATTCAATTCTGAACAATGTTTGTACTCAGAGTTTGGTCCAAAATGCTTCTTTCGAGCGAAATTTGGTTCAAGGTTCTGAACGATTTGCGCTCTGGATTCTGAAAAATAATTCCAAATTTTGTTTTTCGATTTGTAGTTCCATTCATGATAAACAACTTCTACACTCACATTTTCGCTCCAAAATCCTTTCCCACAGAGAAACTTCAGACAGGGTCTCGAAAACGCATACTTTTGGCCCCCAAAACTCATTCTCAAGATCAAATCCGAATTTTTCAAACCTTCTCCGAGAACGATGACAATCTTTTCACATACACACCTTGAGGCGCCCTATCGCTTGGTTACAAAACCGATGTTTCAAACTGAAAAGTAAAATTTTATTTAAATTTTAAAAAATGGGCAGAAAAGGACGATAAAAATTAAAATAGAAATTATTCTTGAAAATATGCCAGTAAACCTCCAAACTCTTTTAATATATATTCTGAAGTGTTCTCTGCAATCTTGAAAAGTTTGAACCAAAATCTAAATGGGTGCCCTTCCTTAATATTATCAACAGTAACATTAAATTATCACATAAGTTGAGGGAGGTATTTACATGAGACAGTATCACGTTTGGCAGCCTTGGAATTTTCTCCTAGCCCACTATTTCCTATTTTTATACTATTGTAGTTGCTATAAGTCTGTTAGAGTAAAAGCATTCAAAAAATAACTGAACGCTGCTCGGGTTAAAACATTTAAGAGGAGGAAGTTCACCCATTTAGATTTTGCTTGTACTTTCCCAGTTTATAGAGTATACGTCGAAGTGTATGTCCTAAAGTTTTTTCGGCTTACTAACATTATTTGGCTGAGAAAAACATTAATTGCTTAAAACAATGATATCAAATTTTTGAACATAGAGTTATTATTATCCAGCTAACGTTCATCTATGATTTCACTCGATCCCTTGATTATTATTTTTAAGAAATTATAATTTCAAAAAATTTTGAAATATACGTTTCTATGTGGACACAAACAAACCATTTATTTCGTAAGATTTTGACTTTCGTCAAGGGAAAAATTTCCTGTCCAGTCTCCATTCATCATAAAAACTTGGTTCTTGCGTGATAGAGAAATGTGTGGAGAATAATTACTACGAGAAAATATATGAGAATGTTTGTTTCTGTTATTGACTAATTAGTGCTAATTGTCGTTAATTTAGCCTACTCTACTAGCTTGTCTATAAAAAAATCAAGCAATATCTCATCTGACAGAGAATTTCATGAGCTACAAGATAGAATACCTTTAATTCTGTTTTTAATTCATGCAGAAATTCAAAGTCTTGAAAATAGGTGTGAAAAAAATTCATGTGCTTATAAAGCTTGACCAATTCTTTAGTGAGAAAGAAACCAGAATCGCTGAGCAGTCTAAAATGAATTCTAAAACTTCTAAAGAATCTTGTGCTCAAAAGTTTAATATCATTTTTCTAAGTAATTAATTTTTTTCTCAGCAAAATAATGTTAGTAAGCCAAAAAGAACTTTAGGACATATATTTCGAAGTATCCTGTACAAACTGGGAGAGTTTGAAAAAAAAATTCAAAACTTGAAAATATCTCTGCTTTTTGGCCCAGCGAAGATTTTTTCATCCCACCTTACGGCTGGTTTCGCTTGAAGCAAGCGTTTTGGAACAAAACTCTGAGCACAAAAGTTGTTCAGGGTCGGATTCTGGAGTCTCTCGCGAGAACTTTGTTTGAAAAACTTTTTCAATCTTTAAAATTGAAAAAAAAATCCGAAATTT
>CAJNOQ010000837.1:0-40249 GCA_905250885.1 Didymodactylos carnosus
CAACGCAACTACCTTTTTTCGTTATTTGTACAAACACAGACGCTTCCAAATGTGCTGACTAGATGGAGTTTTTTCCGCTGCATCTCTAAGTGTATTTGGAAGCGTCTGTGTTTGTACAAATAACGAAAAAAGGTAGTTGCGTTGAAAAATCGAATGTTTCTCATTCGTTTAAAAAATGAGTTTTTTTAACATTTTTCGAGATTTTTGTAAGTATTTTTTTGGAATCTTTGGTTTCGGAAAAGTGACTTAACAACTTTTCAACGCTCACAGGTTTGTAGTGCTCGACGAGCTCTATCGAACTATGTAAAGATGTTGAAGAAAAAATGTTTATTCTGCATTGGAATGATTGGCGTCTTATCTTTCTACCCCAAAAAAGTGTACAATTTCTAAAACTTTCTTAAGTTCGACACTAAAATACTTTGATAAAACTTACTATTTAGCATCAATAAATCTCGTTTTCGACGGGCTTTCATCTGGTATAAAATTCATTACTTACCCTATTCGCAATTATAGCGTTACCCCCCTGGAAAAACATTTTTACGCACCCTGTACTTTGCAAAAGTCTGAGGTGTTGTAGACAGTGGCGTGTTCTGAGAAGATACGAAAAATATTGTAGAAAAGATCTAAAAATCCACCTGAGGAGGCGCATACTCTGTGTTCTAAAAGCAGACTCGTCTAAGTCACTTCTTTAAGTGGAACTTGTGGCTGATTTCACGGTATGAGATCCTCCTTAGGAAAAAAACAATATTAGTTGCTTGACGACGGCTTTTGGTGTAAAAACAAAGACTAAGAAGGACAAGATTGTTATGAAAGTTTTCCACACAGTAAAGTAATTTTGTTTTAATAGTATGCATCTTTTTAAATGTATTTCTTTAAATTAAAGTATGGATTTACAATGAATAATGAAAATC
Source organism: Didymodactylos carnosus (assembly GCA_905250885.1). Lineage (NCBI taxonomy): Eukaryota > Metazoa > Rotifera > Eurotatoria > Philodinida > Philodinidae > Didymodactylos > Didymodactylos carnosus. The sequence goes on from CAJNOQ010000837.1 coordinate 912, forward strand.
AAGTTTTATATAAGGTAGTATTTCTGTGTGTTTGCATCAGAATCGAAATTAAACTGAGCGTGAATATACACTGAAGAATGTGTGTCTAATAATGTTCATCTCTTCGTATATATAAGTAAATTTATTCTACTTTTTTCCGAAAGACTCTTATAGTTGTCGAGGTTTTCAGGGCATCCATTATAAACTCCTCATTATGTATACCTTTATTGATAAATCTATTACATGAAAATAAATACATGGCAGGAAGCAAAGCAATGTTGGCTGGTGTCTGCACTAAAAGAAAGTTTTTAGAGACTGAGTTGTTTCAGGTTGTAGTAATTAAATGTTGATTTTCCAGCGAATGACACTGTTGTTTTTCCAATAATAATTACCAGCGTTTGATGTAAACAGAGGAACATCTAATCCAAGAGACTCTTGAACCATTTAATTATCAATTTCATCATCTGTATGAAGTGTTTCACGTTCAAAGCCTCTATAAACCGTGTTACATATACTAGCATCCAGTTTGCCCGAAAACTCTTGCATTGTAATTAAATTTGCTGGCGGTGCTGTAGATTGTTTTTTATCATTTTGACGTTTCAAATTCTTCAACGATTCTGCAGAAGGTTTGTCAGAAAAACATTTTTTTACATGCTGTTTAATAGTTGATAACAGACGATGTTGTTTTGGTAGTGAACGAACATTTGTCGTTGATGTGACTACTACATTTTGATATTGATTTTTTGATTGTGGTAATTCTTCGACAAATAGTTGTTGCATCGATGTCTGGTATTGTGAAAATGAATCGACTGATTGCTCACACAAGAAACGATCGTCATTTTTATTTTCAATTGGTGAGAATTTATAGAGAGTAGCTGAAACACGTTTGAGACCTGATTTTTCTAAATTAAATGTACTAGTACACAGCTGTTTTTCTTTCTGTTGTTGAACAGAACGCGATTGAAATACTATGTTATTATTCGATTTTGTACTCTTTTGTTTTGCGAACATTTGATTTGTATTTTTTTTTATTGTATTTGGTATATAACGTCTAGTCTTATCGTTTTCTGTCGTACGAAGAAGACTGTCGACACTTCGAGCACGAGAATTTGTACAATATAGAGGAGTGGTATGTCGACTAGGATTATTATTTTCTGTTTCATCTGAAATAGGTGACGAACCATTTCCAGAATCATGAATATCGTTATTACTCACAGTTGTTGGTTGTTCATATGAAACCAGAGAAAGACCATCTGTCGTTGACAATGTTTCGCGTGAAACTGATCTCGTTGTTGTTGGTCGTTCGATTGTATTTTTTAACAACTTGTTGAAACATTCGTTTAACTCACTATCAAGCAAGACCATGTTTTGATCGCTTGTAGAAGATGTTTGCGATAATGTGGGTGGACTGCCATCACTATTATTCACTAAACTAGATGATGAGCAGTTCATTTGAAACATAGAAAATGTTAGGTCATTGAAGCGTTCGTTGAAATATTCAAATTGAGGAGCTTTATTGATTTCATGTGGATAATCAATGATACATTCATTTGATAAATTTGATATATTCATATCGTTGCTTTTATTCAAGACAGTGTTTTGATTACTTCGGTAAATATACTTGTCCTGCTCTGGGTAAGTCTTTATCACAGATGGCTCTAATATCTTCAGTATAGTATCACATTTTAATGCATCTAATGACAAATCATCATCCGAATAAAATAGTTTCCGTATCGTTGGCTCGGTACGTTTTGGTGTAACAAGCGTATTAAACTTATATTTTTGTGACATATCTATTGAAGATTCAACTGCTCTACGAATATTAGACGGGGCGTCCGTTGGTAAGACATCGTTCTTACGTTTAGTTAGACGAGGCCTTGATCGCTGTGGTGACGGTGACAGAGGAGCAAAGAACGGTAGAGATGGTGTTTTTGTTCGAACATCGGTATTTTGATTAACACTAACAAATACTGGTTGCACTACTATTTTACCATCTTCCTTTATTGATTTTTTATCGCGTTTAGTCATTGGCAAAAGCCATTTCGTAGGAAATTTGAACTTTTTCTTTTTTTCATGCATGATTTCTACAAAAAGACAAACTTTAAAACGATCAGTTTGATCATCCAGATTAAGCTAGTACTTATATTATTATAGCTCATAGCGTCACTATAGTCAAAGTCCATCTAGTATAATATAATAAGGTGAAACAGTAATATTTTAATTCAATCTCATTCATAGCTAGACAAATAGATAATATCCTAGTCCCTTTTTTCTGGATAAATCCCTAGGGAATCACCCAACGGATTCCCCAAGGAGTTGTAAGGGAGTTTAGCCCCTGGGGATTTCTCAGAGAGTTCCCACAAACGAATAAATGCTGAATTAGACTCCTATGCTCAATTTTAAGCGTAATTTAGCATTTTTTATCGATTTTTTTTATCAAATTGAAATTTACTTTATATAAGAAAAACGATCACGTTCTTTCCAAAATTCTTTCTAACCTGAGCCACCTAATGAACGAGTCACCCAGCTTAAAAGTTAACTCACATTGAAACGACTAGTTAACGCCGACGAGTCTCAGGCGGAAGCAGCTACACTTATCTAAAAAAGAAAGAAATTAATCTAAAAGAAAGAGATGTTCCTATTCAAATTTTCACGTTTTATATACACCTACAGACGCAAAACAAAACGGTGAATATGTTGTACATTCTCCCTAAGAGATACCTATAGAGCCACTAGGGACTTCAATATTTTTGCTCACTCACTGAAAATCAGGGAGTCACCAGGGATTTTACAGAGGATTCCTGAGAACTCACTAGGGATTTCACGCTATTTCGGGGACTCATCGGGAACTCACCAGAGATCGCACGTTTTATCAGGGAAAGTGGACTAGATATCGTTTTATACGAATTATTTTTAACTGAAACAAACATATCTTTCGATCTGCTGTCATTTGGACATTTAATATCAAGTAATTACGTTTATTTAATTATTCAAATTCTGACACTTACAGAAAGTTAATCTCATCTCGTTATTTTTTATTATTTTAATATGTTTTTTCTTCATACACATACATACATATATTTAAATTATTAAATAATTGTTGTTCGAAAAAAAAATAATGTAACGCAATTTTGACAGGTTAATACTTGTAAAAAGAACTCAAAACATAATCGTTTTAACCATTTCGTTTTTAAAGCTACAAACAAAACAAACAAAATGAGTGAAAAATAATAAAAAGTAATAATCCAGTTTTATTATTTAAAGAGAAAAAAAACACGTATCTAGACTACTAATCATGAGATCGATTAACTTGTTAGTCTAATACGTTGCCCATCTTGTATAGAATATAATCTCTGTGAAAAACTCTTGAAGTAGTCTGTAAACTGATAAAAAAAGATCTCATTACTCTGTTATATTGCAAAAATGCAATTGATTCGATGACGCTTCTGCACTACACACATATCAGGATTTCGGAAGTTTATGTCCTTTGTTAAGTTCTTATCACGTTTAGTGAGATATCAGCAAAATCAGCGCTCTCTAGAGTGTAGCACACTAAATGCCTCAATAATTGCAACAAAGAACTTGCAAGAAGGAGATAAAATTCAAAAATCCTGATATGTATCTAAATTTCTGTAAAACTTTTATCCAAACAATTGTGTTTCTGCAATATAACAAAATTGCACGAGAGACTTTTGTCAGTCTACAGCCAAATAAGAACACATTTTTCTGACAGATTTACCATATTTTGCTTAATACATGTTACTATTAGCGTTTACAAGATATAATGGTACTAAACAATGTATTCGTGAGCTTGGAATACTAACAAAATATTGAAAACACATCTCTGCGTTATAGAAATCATTGAATTAGTAAATCTATAGTCTGACTGTTCTTTTTCTTTCTTTATCCTCATACTTCTTATAGAATAATAAAATTTTCTCACAAGTATTTTTTAAAAAAACATCATGTTGAACCGAATAAAATTCATTTGATTATTTGATTTTTATTACAAAAAATAACAAAGCTCAAAATGTTATGAATTTGAAGGAGAAAAAATGGTCACTTCACAAAGTTAACTAACATAAAGCTTTTTTTGATCTTAATCAAAATTTAAATTATATAATGTTAGTGAACTTTTTCAATAAGAATAAAATATTGTACAAATGAGAGAAACAATTTATAGAAAAAATATTTCATCGTGTAAAATAACATTAAAGTAGATTGTAGGATTGTAGGAAAAAGCGATAATTTTGGCGAGAAAAAATATTTGTCTCACGAGACTAAGTTTTAACAGATACTCATTGATAAGAATTACTGTCTTAATGAGTTTGATATGGATGTGAAGTACTAACATTGATGATAGTCAAATGATGATCAAAACGAAACTGATCTATCGTTAAGACATTAACAAATGCAATGATAATATATTTACATGGTTTTCTTCGTTCATGAAAGAGTGCACATTTTTTATTAAAAAAATATCATTGTTCTGTCAAAATTATTTGATCTTTTTCTTAGAAATAAATAAATTGGAATTATCAAAATATGTCCCAAATAATTAGGTAAACAGTTGTCTGGAACAGGATTCCCGATCAGGGAGGAGGCCAGCTTAGGAACGGAAGGGGCTAAAAATTTTGCTTGGCAGAAAGTAGCTGGCGAAAAAAAGTTTTCGAAATTTTTTGCAGAAAGTTGCTGGTAGAAAAACGTCAAAAATTTTGCCAGAAAGTTCAAAAAAATTTCCAGTGGGGCTTCCCTGATCGGGAACTCTAGTCTGGAATTAGTGTTCATTAATATACATACAGTTTTATTGCTAGTGTTTGATTGATATATTCAGGAAAAAATACAAAACTAAATAAAATATTTATAGCATTTGAGAGACACACGTATTGTTAAAACTCGAGAATTTTTGAACATTGAGATGGTCAATAGTCAAATAATAATATTGGTATACAACATGTGAAAAGTGAATTAACCATGATTCCTCTCAATATATCTGAATTGACAAAAATATATTTATATAAAGCACAGTAGAATGAAATTCCGATGTGTCTAACATTTATTGAAAAGTATCAATCACTCATGATGAATGTAGTCTCTAATCAACTCATAATTCTAATTGAAATCTAATAATAAATGATATTGAACATGTTCAACATTATCGCTGTTACTAATACACTTGTGAATATCTTACTAATAAAATTAGCTAACTATAGATGCCAATTTTATTTGGATATTAAACAATATAACAAACAAGAAATACAATACAACAAAAAACAAGATCAGACAAGAAGAACGGCATTGATACATCCATCGTTTTCTGGATGATTTGTTACTTGCGCATACTTCCCTTTAAAAATAAAGAAGAAAGAGATAAAATATCAGAGAATATAGAGAAAGATCTTCTATTTTACCCCATACAACTTTGCCTCCTTGTGTCACCAATCCTTAAAGAAGAACATTCAACAACGTTCATCAGAAAGACTCATGAAGTTATAACAACATACCTAACTCACTAACATTCACCTAAAAGTAAAAATATGTAAATATAATAATAATAATAATAATAATAGTTTAGTCTTAGAGCTGGGCAAGTCAACAGGAATAAATTTTAATTTATTGTGATTATAGCCTGAAAACAACATTTGAGGAACTCGAAGTGAAAATTAAATAGAAAACTGAATTCAAACAATAACTTGTTCCTAAACTTAGACTAATTTATAATGTGTCTTACTCAGCTCTAGTTACTATTCAGTGTGATATATTTACCTCTAATACTGTTCCTTTTGTAATTACACCCAGTGATGTATATAATGGTGAACTAGGATTCTTTTTAACGCCTAAAATAGGCAATTGAAATGTGGCTTTTAATTCTGGATGTGTAACATGAGCTTTTGTAAATCGTAATGCCTAAAATAAAAAACAAACATATTTGTAATCAAACAGTAACCTTCCATAACTCAACCTACCATCGGTCGGATAAAACGCTCATATTTTGGTGGTTTTCTTGTAAATGCTTCACCGACAAAACAAGGTTTTGTCACTAATCTTTTCCACGCTTTCTCTATTAAGTTAAGAATAATTGAATTTACCTAGCCAAATTGATTAGTTTTGTACTTACTTTTTCGTTTTCCTGATTGTACAACACGAAATACTTCAGCTTCACTCATGGCTTTCACTTTTGGTATTGGAACATCCCATTTACCCTTTAAACAATGATCAATCATGAACTCCAAACCGATGCAGATCTGATGAAGAACAATCATTGCTATTTACCGCTTTCTCTTTTCGTTTTTGTTTGATTGAGTTTGATAATACTTTGGAACGTGTTTCTGTTTCACGATCGAGTAAATAAGTAGGCAATGCACCTTCAGGCACTTCTTGCCGTTGTTTTGTTTCCTTTTCTTCATGACTTTTGATTCTGAAGTCGAAGATCAATAGTTAATAAACGAAAAATACAAAGAAACTAACTACTCACGTTTTTTTCATTTGAATTTTCTCATTATGCCGACGTTTATTGTACAATTTAGCCCTAAAAGAATAAAAATTAAAATATCAATTTTGGATAATCATGGTGAAAAAACAACACCAACTTAATGCCTCGTAAAGTTTGAGCTTTCTTGGAGAGAACATGCGGTAAACGACCTTCTTTTTTCTTTCTAAAAACGAAAACAGATAGTTTATAACTAGTACTTTTACCTTGGTATTGACTTACAATTTTTCAAAATGATTGAAACGATAACCGTGACGTTTTCGATGAAGTTCAATATGTTCGTTTTGAGGCTAAAGAAACGCAGATATACAGTGGAGAAAACAGATGGAAAAAAATATTACAACTAACCATAATTAGATATAGTACAATCTAAAATGAAGACAGAGAGACATAGTACATTCAACAAACAAACGAAATATTCACAGTTTTTGAAGATAAAAAGAAGATAGAAATTACAGAGATACGACTTTTTTTACATGTGAGCATAAAGTCCATAAAATTCGGAAAAGTTTCTAGACTTGTGCCTTGCTTTTGTTTTTCCTGTCGATTGCTGATTTTGTAAGGTGCCAGTAGTTCAAAAACTCAGTGAAATTTTTGTTCGCGGTTATTTGACGTGGTTGGATGAAGAATATGTGATTTTAGTCTTTCAAAAAATTCAAAAAACTTGAAGGGTGTAGAATCTCGAAAAACGCCTAATTTTTAAACAACTGAAAACCGTCTTTTGAAATTACTCAAGTCTACCTTTATCACTAAAATTTTGGCGCCAAGGCTAAACGCTCAAAGGTGGATTTTTCATTTTATAAAAAAGGTTGAGAACCATCTAAATCGATACAGAATTTAATTCTGCACAAAAGAGACCTCTCCGAGGTTTTCAGGATCTTTCCCATATAACTATTAGGGTTTGAGACCGACACTACTACTTTTTTCTGTTCGCAGCAGTGTTTTAAAACCTTCCAAATGTCCTAGAAACATCGATTTTGGCCAAAACCACTCAGCTTTTGGTAAAACCGGAATATCTCAGCAGCAAAACAAAATTTCGAAAAAAGCTTCCCGTACTTTTGAAGCTCACACTTTGGCAGTTACGACGAAATGCAAATGGGAGCTATGTGTCTCAAGAGGAAAAATTAGATAGGTTTACAAAATGAAAAATCAACCTTTGAGCGCTTAGTCTTGACGCCAAAATTTTAGTGATGAAACTGGACTTGATTAATTTCAAAAGACGGTTTTCAGACTCAGTTTTACACGCCGAATAAGAAACTGCTGGTTTTAAACCTAAAGACAGTGCTCAGAAAATGAAGTTGTTTGAAAATTAGGCATTTTTCGAGATTCTACATCCTTCAAGTTTTTTTGATGTCAAAAAATTTGATTATTGCATGCGCTGAATACAAAAAAGCAACCTTTTAGTAAATCTGCATGAACTTTATTTTTCCGGCCGTGTTCAAAAAAACTTTCAAAAATCGACCGAGAGAGAGTAGCACGGAATTAATTAATCAATTTCGGTGTATTGTATCTGTATCTTATTTGAATTTTTTACAAATCGCTCATTTTGAGAAATTGCACAAGAATAATCTGTGGAATGGTTAACAAAACCAGTCCTGGGTAATAGATGGCGTATGCTTCAAGTTTTATTGGTTTAACGCAAAATCAAATAAAAGTTCTGAGGTTTTTAAGTGAAGCGGCAACAGCGAACGACGTTGTTTTCTTTTAGCCCCAAATAGTAGCGCCAAGAGTTAGAGGAGCTTTTAGCACCTAAGTAGCTAAAAGGAAATATGAAAAATGCAGAGTAGGTCTAAAGATGGCTGCCGAAATGGTTAAATTATACATTTTAATTAGAATCATAGTTTCTTATGAGCATAGTAAAAAAACAAAAAAATGAGACTTTCAATGCATTAATTTTGTAATCAGAAGAATATACATAGCGACGTCTATGTATTTATTCTATTCGTCTAGCTATGTTACATTGCAAGTTCGCTATCTGATAAAGTTAAAGGAATGAATCGGACATCGTAGCAGCTAAAAAATGATTGTACAGCACACAATCTTGTATACACTCTAAAAAAGCTCCGAAGCTTATAGGATGGGTATCGATTTTGGCGTTTGATCCTAGCAGAAACGGATATCCATATCGTACAGTCCTGGGTGCCGTATCACAAAAAACTTAAGTCTGGCTTAAGTCAAAATTTCGACTTAAGAGCCATTGCACGGAAAGAACGACCGATTTCCTTATGTGGTGCTCAATCGATGTTCGAACCAGCGTTATCGATTAGGGGGTGGCATACCACCTCCTCGCTTGGATATAGTTACTCAAAAAATTTTGACTTACTCAAAGTTTTTAAGAAAATTAAATAGAGAAACTGTCTGCCGACATATGTGAATTCGACCTTCGCATATGGGCGAAATCGTATCTGCAAAATTGGAAAATATTAATAATGATCGTAGTTTTGGGCTAAATTCTTCTGTGAAAAGTAAAAGTATTTGACTAAACACGAGTTTCACTGCACAGAACACGTGTTGTTCTACTCAAATTTATAGCTTTGATCTGAAAAAGGTAGTTCACTAGAGGAGCAGGCCATCTCAAAGTTCAGAGAAAGTGAAAATGGAGCATTTTAAAAATTGAGTTTTTATGTCCGAAGGCACTTGTTATATAAATCGACATAGTCAGTCGTATACTACGCCACATGGACTATCTGGCACTAACTTGCGTTTTGGAGCATACTCATAGATGGATTAACTGGAGCGGTCGGAAGGACCCCAGAAATGATGAAAAACGAACATCGCAAGATATAATCTTGTAGTATCTCAAATGAAAAAAACTAATAACTATAAATAATTTAATGTTACTGCCATTGACAAACGTTGCACAATTATTTTTTTCTCAATTCTGAGCTTTTGTTGTTGAAGTAGGTGATCATTTCTTTGCTACGTATTGTGGATACAAGTGCTTCGGCAGCTGATGCATCACATTTGCAATACTTCGAAGAATGGCTTTTTCTCAGTTTAGAAAGTAGACTATACGACGATCTAATAGAGAAATACGCGTAGTGCCAGTTCTACCCCATGCACAAATCGTAATCAGTTTTTTGCCTGTTTTAATTTTCACCAGAAAAACCACATGATGATTTGGTTCATTAATTACCATCAGTTTTTTTAAATAAACCTTCAAAACAAAGTTGTTTATTTTCTTGTTTGTCGTTGCCTTTTGGCAATATCGTTACACAAGTTGTCCGTTGTACGGTTCTGGTGTTAAATGGATGTCTGACAGTAATGATAGTGAATCGATGACGATTATTAGTTTGGATCTGGCCTGTTTAAGAAAAGAATTTTTCTTCAACTTTGTTCATCAAAATTACAAACAAAATTGATTCACTTACTTAACGTTTCATTAATCCAGCATTGTCTTTTGATGTAGACATGAAATGAAAACGATGGGATCAACTTTGGTACGTCTTTAACTAAATGACATGTTCCATATTTGGTTCCCACACCTCGGTATTGTACAGCTATACATCGTTTAGCAGCATCACATTGTGCTTTACAAAAACGATATTTGACGCGATAACCGTGCATTGTTTTCGCGATACTATGCTTTGGTACACGAGTTCTCGGATAAATCCGATATCGACATACACTGAATACTTCCGGATTTTTTAAAATTGATTCTAAAGAAAATGATAATTGAGGCTTTATCATTTTTTTTCTTCCTTCCATACTTTCTGCGCACGACGTGCGATGGTACACTCTCGAATCCATATTTATTTTTGCTTTTGAATTGCATATATGCCCAAAGAATCGACATTTTCTCTGTGATATGGTATAGTCAAATGAGCGACATTTTGGATGATCGTGACACAACCATTTGCAATCGTCTACACCTTCATTTTTCAATGTCACTAATGAGTTGTAGCATGCTATCTGATGATTAGGTTGTACGGTAAAGTCAAAACATTTCCCGTCTACGACGAAAATCCAATGATGCAAAATGTAGACAACTAAAATTAAACAAAAAGTTAGTTTAAGTTTTAAATAAAATTCGCTTTGTTCGGAAATTTATCCGAATAATGCTTTTATTCAACTTGACCTGCTACATAACATGGTCTTAGACAAATTTCTAGTAACATGGACGGTAAAATACTTACTGACGACAGAGTTTAACAAATGGCTTATTAATTTAAACCTGAAGGCGCCATGTGAAAATTGTGTTTATCTTTACATAAATACTTTATTAAATGCATATTAAGTAAGGTTACGCAAAGATTTGCTGATTATAATAAAATGATTTTTTGTCGAAAAATGACTTCACGAGAAATCTCATGTTAAAAATACGAGTTTCAAACACGGAATCTACTCTATTAAGTATAACTTTCTACGATTAGCTGTAAATCTCTCAATGATAGAACGTTTTGTCATTCAGATTTTGTAACTCTGATGTAGAGATATGCAACCCGACCCGATCCTAGGACCGGTTCGGGTTATGTTTTCTTAACCCGTGCTGGTCTCTACTCCAGTGTAGCATTTATGGAAACTGGAGATCTGCACGGACATGGGCGAGTACGAACAGGCTTGAAAATATCACGGATGGGCATGGATGGGTTATTTTTCTCTCCGATGAGCACGGGTTTCTGCAAACGTATTGTGTAACAAATAAATTCCAAATATGAATTGTTTGTGAATGAAGCATATGTAGTACAAGACACATATGCCAATGAAAAAACATGATACAAGGACGAGAAAATTTTCGTTAATATATACAAGAGAATTAATTTTTTCCATAGAGAAGAAAATATATGATTTTTTGTCATACTACAGATTTTTTATCCATGGACACGGACAGACACGGGCGGCCGAAAACATTGACGGATAAACATTCCAGAAAGATCTGCGGGCAACAGGCCGAAAAATCTTGCTCATGCAGATCTCTAGTGAAACACTGTAAAATCGTTCACCCACCTAGATGGGTGATTTTATACGTAAGGAAAAACTCGTAAAGTTTTCGCAAAATTTTGGATTTTTCCACAAAAATCGTAAAATATATTCTAAAAATAGATAGGATGAAAAACAAGAAAGAAATATTTAGTTTCTGAAGATGCTAAAAAGCTTTGAAGCCTAAGAAACGATGCCTGGATTCTCAGATTTATAGTTTAAAAAACAAAGAATCGTCTAAAACTAAATAAACAATTATAAAGATATTTTGCATCATCACTTATTATACACCAAGCTTGTCACCTATATATCCACTATAGTGGGTGACATCTTTCAAAAAAGAAGCCACCCATCTATCTAGTATAGGTGAACTATTCACATAAACGGGTGATATGTGGGATGTGGGATGCGCTTCTATAGTGAAAGAAAGAGTGAAAAAAGATAAGTTATTAAGGGAAAAGGACATATGTAATAACGGGTGGGTCATAAATAATTATAGTGTTAGCATTTTCAATTTTTCTCCACTTTCTTATACTTTAAGTATAAGGAAGAAAAAAAAATTTGAAAATACTAACACTATAATTATTTATGGCCTACCCGTTAGTTCGAACGAAATTAACATATTGACGTCCTCATAAACAACCTACACTTATTGCTCTAAGGTTTTTGCAAAATAAATCATACTTCTTTCGAAATACTTATCTTAAAGCTTTTTTCGTATTTTTTAAATAGCTTTTTTTCTTTCATTTACCTTGTACGTAAAACTTTGAATTTTTACAGTATTCCGTTTGCATTTGTTCAATGTCTCAATATCAAGTTGAAAAAACCATCTTGATTCAGAAAATCATCTTCTGTAATGTAAGCAGGTTGTTTTTACATGTATATAAACACTTTATAAGATTTCTTCGTTTTGTGCAGAGCATGCGCATAAATGTTATTTAGAATAGCTAGTTTTCTATCCTGTCTCGATCAGTAATTGTAAAGTCTTGCACATTTTTGTTATCGTTTCTCAAAAACGGAGAAGTTGGTTTAGAAGAGAACAGATACTCAACTAAAGCTTCTCCGTTGACTCTAATACATGATTGCAGATGACGAGGCATAGATTCAACTGATTTATTACATGTATACGGTGGTATTTCAGATCATAATTTTTATATAATTCTTTCAAAATCTTGTATATTAATTGGACGATGATCGATCAACTTCTCATCAGTAATAATTCTCAATAGAATTTAGTAGTATGTAGTACTACATACTACTAAATTCTATTGAGAATCTCTGAATTTCGACATCTCTGAGTTCGAAATCTCTGAAGTTCGACATAGGGTATGACAGGAGGCACTATTCTGTATGAAACACCAGTTTTGACCGGATTTGAAATTTTCCTTTACAAATGACGGTAGACAAACATTTCCTAACATCGACACACCCTTCTCCATCTTGCACACGAGTACGACAGATGAATGGCTGATCTTTCTTAGATAGCAGATCATAAACAAGAACGATCCCTTAAGTCGACCTCAGTCGAGACGATTTGTGAACGCTTCACCCTTTTTTTGTTTTTCGGCGTTATTATGTACGCATTTTTTCGATACACTGGTATCTCGATAATTCTATTACATATAATAAAGTGGACCTCAAAAGTTCAGCTATATCAGTTCCACGACCCATTGTGATGATAAAAGCTGTAATTATAGACTGGGATTACGAAACATATCCATATCAATTTTCTCATGAGATTGATGCACATACATCAAGTAAAACAACTGATAATAGCAACCGTTTCTCCATACAGTATGTACATCCCAAAAGTTCAGCTGAAGTAGTGATCATTTCTATATTTCTACAGAGAAAAAACGTGATGTTTTATAGGAAAAATCTGTTGTGAAAGAATAAAGGTTATGGTATTTTCTTGCAGACCCTACTTTAATGCATACATATATCATGACAACGTTTAGCTCCAATAGGTAGTATTGTATATAAATTCACCGTCTGACATTAATAAATCTAAGCAAACTCTTCTATTTATTTATTAACACTACTATTTCTCAAACTTATACATAAATAATGGATTGAGTATTATTCTTGTAAGAGACAAAAATGCCAGTTACTAATCTATACCTCACCACGTAATTGATTTATATCATACGATATACATTTGAGATGGTCGAATTTATGCTCGTAGAAATGTTATCTTATCCTTTATGCAAAACAAACATGTATATTAGATAAAAAATAATCATGTAAAACTGAAATCGAAATACAATACCCAAATTAAATGCCATAAACGCATAAAGATTAACAGATGATGAAAATTCATTGTTTAATCACACAATTTCTAGAATATGAACAGTCGACTGTTACTGTTCGATGGGATGGATGTAGTTCATTCACGGCTGTCATTAAAATAACAGATAAAATCGATAAATTAACCTTTCAAGAAATTATTAACCTATTAATTTCAAGACGCCCGTTTTTTAATCTAACCGCTATTCTACTGTTTCAAATCAAAATTTTCATTTTTATCTATTAAAAGTTCAGCATTAGTCTACGGAATACATCAGTTTGAAAGCACACAATTAAGAAAGTTTTGATTGTATGAGGCGAAAGTTTCAACGTAAACTTTATGTATTCAAAGAACAATTTATTTTAATAATTTATTATTATTTCTAGGTTTCCTTTATTTGTCGGTGTATGTCTTTTCAAAAATAAACATCTATAATCTTAAGATTCAAATGGCAGCACCAGGTAACAACAAACAGATGACGCTTATGTTTGTTTTTGAACCAGCCATAAGTGCGGCTGACACCAATCGTTCACTAATTGCTTGTGCCACTTCTAAACGTAATCGACTTTGAGATGATAAACTATCCCAAATGACCTGTTGAATATCTTCTTCTGAGCATTGAACACCAGCGTCACGGCATTTAGAATTTTGTTCTTCTAATATTGATATCAGATCACTTATACACTGTGTCACATCACTAATATCATCATCATCTGTATTAGCCGATGTCGCTGGAAATTGACTAGAAAATCTATCATAAGTGTGGGTTTGTGTCATAAATGTGACAGGAGTTGTCTTGTAGTGTTCTAACACCGAACGTAAGGCAGTTTGTAAACGACTTGGTGCAGGCAAATGATGTGCAGGTAGACACTAAAATGCATCGAGTTAGTCATTAGTATCAAAACAAGAAAAATAATTTTTGTTTTACTTGAGTAACAAGATCAACCACGGTTTCATACGTTAATGCATTCCAAAGACCTTCCGTTCCAAAAATAATAGCTTCCAAATTTTGATCAATATTATACGTCCATGTGTATGGTTGATTTATTACAGATTCTTTGAGTTCTTTATCACCATGATTTCCTAATCCACGACTCGTTTCTATAATACCAGCAATCAAGTCATTTTCACCAATCCAAACATCTTGAGAAAAAGGAAAAATTTAAAAAATATATTTTTATCGATTGTTGTATGAGAGTTGCATACTTGTTAAACCAACACGTTCTTTTTCTCGTTTTGATTTTAATGTATGTTTTTGAGTAAGTAAAAATGCATCACCGGCGCGTACACCAAGTGCCTCAACATTGCCACAATTGGCTATATGTATTTGACCTAATATCAAATTTTCATCTAGATCGTCATTTTCAATGGTTAATTCATCGATTTTATCTGTTGTTTTAATGACAGCTGTCAATGAGCTACATCCACTCCATCGAACATTCGACTGTTCATTTCTTCCTCTCGATAACAAATAATCCATTTTCGAATGAGCCAAACGAAATGTATCAGAATAATTCATATTTTTAAAATCGACCGCAGGTAATAATCTTGAATATAATCGATTAATTAGACTTTCTTCACATTTTTTATCGATAGTCATTAAATCGTTTTCAAACTTGGATAAATCGCACAAAATAGCATCATGCATATATTCTCGACACATATTACTTGCATTTTTTCCATTATAACCGTCAAACATACCCAAATAGACAAATCGTTCATTCCCGCCTAGGAACAGACAACATACTATAATCTAAATTGACATGCTCCAACTTTTCTAATAAATTGTTAGATAAGCAACAAATTTCTATTTAAAAAAACAGCAGTGAGCATTATTAGACTAAGCAGTTGCCAATATTTAAGACGTCTAAATATAATAAAATTCTAAGATGTTAGCCCATTAAAATAACAAAGTATTCTATGAAACTAACCATAAATATGTTAGAATAATAATATCAATTGTAATCTGTGTATTTAAGTGCCTATAAAAACAAATTCAAGCAGTGTGTGCGTGTAAGTTATTAAAGAAGCATTAAACATCACATTATATACCATAACAATCAATGAAACGCATTGAATCTTCCATTTCTGCTTTATATTGACGATTTTGGATACTGCACATTCCTACACTAATCAATACACGATTACGAGGCGTAAAACTTAATCCTTAACAATAAAAACATCAGTTTTATTAAGAAAACAAAAAAATGACAATAACCATAAAATATAATTACCTTGAACTAGTTTAATATCTCGATTTTCACTTGTCCATAGACCATAATAATAGTGTTCAATATTTCGTTTTAGAATATCAAATGCTTCATCGATTAATTTAACAAACTTCATATAAGATTCCTTTGGATTCAGACGATGCATACGTTGAATAAGTAATTCTCTTCGTTTTACTAAAATATCCATATTTGTTGGTGTTTCCTGAATAAATATTTCATATTAAACTTTTTTATTCAATATAAAATTCATAAAATTACTTTAAACTTAAATAATTGTAATGCTGCATGATATGCATTATGTGACGGTAATTCATTGGCTTTCAAAAAACATTTACAATAATCACATAAAAGTGTAACATCAGGTTTAGCTGCAATATCTGACACATAATTATCCGTTGAAGATGATACTAAATGATAATAAATAAGAAAAAAAATTAAGAATATTTAAGAGTGTATTTTTATCCTACTTAAAATGTTTTGAGTTGGTGTACTTGAAAAATAATGTAATGCATCCTCGTTCTCTTTTGTTAGACTTTCACTAGATCGTTGTATATATTCATAGTCTAACATTTTTTTTGAAAAATAAATCTACAAAACAAGAACATAACAGATAAATCAAACAATCGATAAATCAAACAATCAATTTTGATTAGGGATACTTCTGTTGCTTTTAAAATGTTTACTCTAAAATTTGTATGTCTATCTCTTGTTCTAAAAGCTCCTGAGCGCCTTCATTATTTTCATTTTAGTAAGGCTCTACTGTCTTGTCTAAAGGAAAATATCAGCCAAGAATTTGAGTGTATAGACTATGTCATTCAAACTTAGAAAAGAAATGTCCAACAAATATTTAAAAGATAAAAGTACGACAATCTTATCAGTTTTATCAATTTATAGTTACTAGCACTTTTAATTTATTGCACCATTTATCATTAAAGTAATTGAGATCAAAAATAATCGAAAATATCAATAGTGAAAAAAAAGAAAAACATTCTGCAAATTGTTAATTTAATCATATATCAGTTTGTAACATCATGACTTGTGCGTTCTTTTTCAAGATCAGAAGGTTGAAATGCCATTGGTAATAAATCATTTAGTGAATATTTTTTCGCTTCATTTTTTGGATTTACCAAATAAATTTCAATATTCGGACCGAATTCAGCTAACACTTGACGACAGCTACCACAACTTGAAATAAAAATAAAAAATTCAAATAGAATAAATCTAGGAGATTAATTTAATTAAAACTTACGGTCTTGTAAAACCCCTTTCAACATCACTAAAAGAAAAGAATATTAAAATTATAAAAATAGACAAAAATGCATACAGAGATGTTTCTTACGATGTAACTGCTATTGCACGAAAAGATCTGACACCTTCGGAAACAGCTTTACAAACAGCTGTTCTTTCAGCACATGTTGCTAAAGGATATGCACAATTTTCTATATTACATCCTAAAATTGAGAAGATAAGTAAAAAAATGATGTTAAATAACATAAAAGGATATTAATAAAACCTGAATAGATTGTCGTTCCATCAGATGCTAAAAGTGCAGCACCAACTCTGAAATTACTGTAAGGACAATAAGCTTGATGTTTTGCTAAATGTGCACGACGAAATAGTTCTAAAAAAAATAAAGCAAATATAAACATATAGTACTTCTGTTCTAAGAGAACAGCTGATTGTAGCATTTCAAATTATTCAAAAAACTCATAATCAATTTAACAATCAATAGAACAATGTTGCAATACCTTTTTTGGAATAAAATGGTATAATTCATGTCAAAAATCAGACAAAATAAATCATCGATCTTGTGTCTATGAATATTAGCAGCAGTGAACAAAAATCGAAAAACAAAAAAAAGAGCAGTTTACATAATAATTAATGTTAATCATTACAAACTAATGTTATGTTTCTAATTGAATAAAAGTAATACCTTGAATAGTGGGATCGTTAAAATTATCGTCAGTCATCTGCAACATGAAAACTGAAGATAATATTCAAGCACAAACATGTGATAGAATAAATAAAATGAGTACGAATGTTTTACTTCGAACAGTTTTGCAGTGATTGTAATGCAATGAACATATCAGTAATATATGCAAAAGAAATTCTAAATGTGATATAAATGAAGACATATTTGAAAAAAATTTCAGTAACCCGATATTTGAAATAAAATATTTGATAGATTAGATTTAGAAAATATATTGAAGCATGACGATTGCTTTAGCGCATTTTTTCACTCGGAATATATACAAATATATTTAAACAGATTCATTGAACAAAAAACGAAATACTTGGCAATATTTTTAAAAAATAAAATTTGGTAAAAAAAAAAATAGAATATGAACAAACATATAAAAAACAATAAATAGACAACAATACATGGCTAGATAAAGCTTGTTTAGTCATCTTTGATGCGTACAGTGTGAAGCAAAAAAAAAAATACAAAACTGAACACTGTTTAAACGAAAAATGAGGTGCTTCACTGCCTTTCAAAAAAAAATAAAAAAACAAAAACAAAACGAAGAAAATCGGGGTAAACAAAATCTGACAATGGGTCCGAATTATGAACATGACTGGAAAAAGAACGAAGATTTTAATATTGTCATTATAAAGAACTCAATACACTTTACAAAAAACGAAAGCAAAAGAAGCAAATCTGACCAAATAATCCGAAAAAAACAAAAGTATTTAAAAGTTTAAAACATTCATCTCTATTCATAAGAAAAATAATTGAATGTGAAGTTTTATTTTATTCGTTAGAGGCGCTCTATGGTACTCGGATCATACATTTTTGGTGTGGTTCGTAGACGTGGTGAAACTCCTCGACATGGCGCTTCTTTTGAGTTTGACATTGGTCTTATATTTTGTAATGGACTTTTTTTATAGTCAGTGTTGTCATTTAACATCGTTTTTCGAGAGGAGATCGGTGCGTCAGGAGATGGTAATGATGGCGAATTGGAAGCCAAATGTAATGGTAATGAAGAAGAATGGGAAGACGGTGATACAAGCGGTGGTGTAGATTCGTGATTAGTTAAAGATGAAAGTTTTGGTAAATTGAAGCATGCTTTACGAACAATATAACGTGCATTTGATCGTGACGGTCGACATACACCTGGTTTTGTTAGTTCAGCTAAATGTAATGCATAACCATCAACTAAAAATCGTGCTTGATTTTGTAAACGACTCTTAAATTTTCCAATAACAAATGTACGATCAGGAGGAACTCTACAAGATTGATAGACGTAAACATCCTTGGAAGAACCATAGGCAGCCACAACCGTTAACTCTGAAGATTCAACGACTGAACGCAACATTTCAGCCTTATTTTTAATCGGTTCTCGTGATAAACCATCATTGAACAATGTCATTCCTAAACAAACGATTAAATTAGACAACATAGTTTTCTAACTAAAAATATTTACCATGAGGAAAATTATGCTGAGCAAGCCAATGTACAACTTTATGTTGTTGAATATCTGGACGAGCGGTTATGTAAATAATAATATAGCCAAGTTCTTGCCAATGTCTTAAAAATAGATATAATATAAAGATTAGTGTGCCAAATTGATCATAACTAAATTTACCTGACCACATCAACTGCTCCTGGACGCACTTTTGGATCACTTGCACTAACAGAAAATGAGGCCGTAAATGAGCCATCAATACTGAATACAACAGCTTCGCTGTTAGGAGGCAGCACGGTTAAATATAGATCGATTGATGTATGATCACCTCTAAATAGAGATATAAATAATGTAAAGTATAGTTTTAGGTGAATATCTTAGTAAAAAAATTACCTCACAACAAGTTTCACCGGATGCATTCCTAATGGCAGTTTCTTATCATCCGGTATCCTATATCGAATTCGACCATGTGTATCGGTTTCACTTGTATTCAATAATAACCATTCACCATAGGGTGCTGATCGCATCACATAAATATCGACCTACATTTAAAATAGTATGTTATATTTTTTCGAAAAAGATTTCTGTTTTATTCACATTATTGTTACCTTTTCATTTCCTAAGCAAACCATATCGATTGGTCCATAATGAAATTTGGCTGAAATTATTTGTGGTTTATGATCAACTACCATTGTATCATTTGCACGATGGTTCGGAGCTAAATTTCTTATCTTAACAGCCGTTGTACGATGTAGCCATTTTTCGGTCGCTTGGTCTGGAGCAAATGATCGATGAGTGGCGGAATCGCAACCAAATGGAACATTGCGTTCGGTACGAATAATCTAAAATCAATTATACATTAGCTATTAATTTTACAGAACTTAATAATTTTACATTTCTTAAAATAAATGCAATAACATCGCGAGATTCCCAATAACTAGAATGAAATACAATCGGCAATATATGCGCCGGTTGACTCATTAAAGATTCTGGACAGTACAAAATATAATCTATCCGTCGACTTCCCCACCATTCACGACGAACTAAAGAAGAAAAAAAAAGAGCTTAAATAGAAGAAAATGATAATAGAATTATCATACTGTTTGAAAATACAGTATCAGCATTTATATCCGCTTCATTCGAACCACGAGTTGTATTAACTAAACGTGTAAATGTTGGCATAACAGTATTTGAATTATTTTTTTGATTTTTCAAAAATAAATTCGAATGTCGATGAACATATTCGACTAAAATAATTTTATAAAAAGAAAAATAATTTATTTTCTGATAAAAAAAAAAAGAAAGAAAAACATCATCATACCTAATAGTGTTGATTCTCCATCACCCATTGGATACTGTGAATATCTTGGAATAAAACATGGTTGTATTTCAGCAAATTCAGCCAATATTAATGGTTCGATACGAGCTGCATTCGGATCACATGCATGAAACAAATTGTACAATTGGCCACAATATGGTTTTACCACTAAAATAGTAAGCAACAACGTGATTATTAGTAGAATACATAAATTAATTATTTGACTTTAATTCTAGCCTATATAATATAATAATATTTTTTAACTCATTTTGTTCTAACTTACGACTGCTTGTTAATAAACATCTGTAAGCCAATATCAGAGATAATGGTGAACCAAAGGAAAAAAATTCATTGACATCAAATGCTAATGTGAGTGCATAACGACTATTATCGCCCGATCGTGATCTATAGTAGAAATTAATCTATATTAGAAATACATGATAATAAGACACATGTATTGTCTCTTTACATACATGCTATCCGAATTTTCATTTTTTGTTGGACTACTATATTTTGTTGATGAATAAATTGAAACTGTATCACCATCAGCAGGATTACTTAATTTCTTTTGAGTTCCCGGTGTTCGAGGAGTACTAGAATCGTCACCATACAACGATGTATTATCATCTAAATTACGATTTAGACACATTGCATCGTATGCTAGTATCGCACCATTAGAATCACCAATAACGACAATCTAAAACAAATAACAATAATCGATAAGAACACATTTTCATTTTATGCACATCGATAGATTATACCTGTCCACAAAAATTTTTTCCTTCTTTAGATGTTACAAACTCATTATAAACTTTATTAGCAGTTCCAACAGTATTACTTAATTTTGAATGATAATAGGGATTTGATGTGGCGAATAGTGGAATAGCATGTAATGGTAAATTTTCATTATAAACCATATCTTTAGTGGTTGAAACACCATAAGGTGATAAACTAAAACATATGTGTATAAATAAAAGTTGAATGATCAATTAGATATAATCTAACTAATAATTACCTGCTGAGAACACTGATAGCCTCTGTACATATGGCTTCACATGATACAAATCTTATCGCTACTTTTTCTTCAATATGTGGATAATGATTTCTGACAACATTATCAAATGTTGAACGAAAACTTAAAAAATCTGTTTTTTTTGCACTTTCGAATGTATCTTCGGTAGAATAAATATTACCTTAAAAAATAAAATATGAAAATTTATTATATAGTGAAGGATAAATAAAAAATAAAATGACGAACCACCATAAAAAATGAGTATAAGTAAATCAATTGAACATTTATCTGATGCGGAAGCCAATTGAATTGTATCTTCATCAAGACTTGAACGATATGCATCATATTCAGTACTTTTTTCATTTAAACGAATATCTTCTAATGATGCTGTTGTATTACGTAAAGAACGATAGGTAGTCGATGTTGTTAAACTTTCAATATGAGCTAAAAATACGAAAAATATTGTGATTTTATCTAAATTACAAGTAAATTATCAAGATAATTACATTCAGCATCAAAAAATTCATCATCATCATGTTCTTCTCGAGGTAATACGGGTACTGGAAATGAGTTTATTCGAGGACGACCTGTAATAAAAATATAGCAAGAATTAATAGCTAAACAATTAGCTGTTATCATCATACTTGAATTAAGATTATCAATTGATAATTGTCTGTTTCGTCTCAGTGATAATGGTTTGTTGAGTTCAGCCGGTATTTCTTCTGTTTCTATTGTCGTTGACTGAGCAGGAGTAATGAGAACAGATGGTGTATCACGATTATGAAATTTTGCCATACGTTGATTCAATTCATGTTGTGCCTCATCTTCTAAACGTCGAATATCTGCTAATGTTAATCCCTGAAATTCTTCCTAAATTATAAAAATTATTTATTTTTAAGAAATATATATGTAAAAAATAGCTATAAATACAATATTTACAAACCTGCCAACACCATGCTTGTCTATGTGCACGAAGTAT
This sequence comes from Didymodactylos carnosus, assembly GCA_905250885.1. Lineage (NCBI taxonomy): Eukaryota > Metazoa > Rotifera > Eurotatoria > Philodinida > Philodinidae > Didymodactylos > Didymodactylos carnosus. The sequence continues at coordinate 23,535 of CAJNOQ010000837.1, forward strand.
GGTCTTTCTTAACGCTTTAAAAGAGATAAATAAAATTATTAATCGACAATTGAATAGAATATAACAAAAATATAAATACCTATTTCACATATAAATCTCTCGCATTTGGATTGCATTCCCCAGTAACGAAATTCTACTCGACATAACTTGTATGCACACATAATATCTTTATTGCCCTTCTTTTTCACCTGTTCAAACCAATCAGGAGATAATGGACCACGTCCTGTTTTTTCTGAACGAAATACGGCTGGATTTTCTTCTGGCGTATCATCAGCTGTCGGACTACTTTGAACAATATCAAGAAATTCTATAATAGAAAAACAAAATATATCAATCAAACATTTTATTTTTTTCCCATTAAGAAATAAAAATGGACAAAATTTACCAACTACACGTTGTTCAACTTCTTGTGGTTTTAATTGAAAAATATTTTCTTGTTCACCATAATCATTTTTATAACATGTTTCTATTTCGAGTATAAATTTTTCGATAAATGGACATCGATAACGTGTCTTAGTGTACGGATAAGCATTCCATGCTTCTTCTTCAACACGCATGGCACTCGCCGGAATAATTGCCTTGAACCAAGCTAAACAAAAATATGAAACTTTTTAATGCTTTTTAAACTTAATTTGATGATTAAATTATTTAAAATTATACCAGGTAGATGTCGTTCAATGTGATAAATTTTGAAAGTATATTGTCCACCATTTCCTCCTGGTCCATTTTCATACGGTTCATTTTTGATTATTTCTACACCACTGCCAGCTCCATTAGATTCTTCACGACTTTTTTTCTTAAACATATAAAAGAAAAATGTTAGAATCTAAATTTATAAAATATATACATATTCTCTCATTATATAATGTTAAGTATAACCATGTTAAGCTATTAAATGTAGCAGCTAATTAAGTAATAAAATATTATAATCTACAGATATTATTTTTTTTTAAAATATATGTTACTAATTAACGCTACCCGTCCCAAAACCATATGATTGTGTATTCTCATTCTATACGTGAAATGTTAATTTCTATAGTTAAAATCATTTGAACAGCGCATATTAGCATGCCTTTAAAATATAGAGCAATTTTAATTTGCTACCTTGAAGAAGAGCTGGTAATGATCGTCTAAAAGAAAATGATTGATGGAAAATTTTTTCACGTACTATAAACACTCTCTTAATCTATTAAATCTATCCGATTAGAAGATTATTATTATTATCAATATACTACTTAAAGAATTTCATTAGTCTCTCTACCTTGTTTTTTCTTTTTATAAATAATCTATCGTGTTGGATCATTCAGTTGAAAACATTATTTCATTACTGTAAATTGTTTGTCATATAATCAAATAGAAAGAACTTCAATTTAGATAATATAAGAAGAAGGAGAAGAAGAAAAAAAAGTTGTAGACAAACACGCAATATTTGAGCAAGCGCCTCTAGAGTAGATATCAAAAATAGTAGAGGAAGTAGATGCTTCAATGATTTTACTAGATATATTGAAATGGGTTACTCTATGTTCTACTTCAACTCATATATTATTAGATATTTAGATACTTCCATTTTTTTCACATCAATGTATCTAAGATGCATCGACCTATACCATGTGCCTCTTTTTTTGTTCTTGAAAAAATGTCTATATAAAAACATAAAAGAAGAAAAGAAAAGAAATATAACATCTTTGCAAGATTAATTAAACGGATCTATAGATTTTTTAAAAGCAAAACATTATAAAAAATCTATTATCGACTTAAAAGTAGATAAAAAATTGCTCTTATTTTTTATCTCCAGAAGAGCGTTAATCAAGTTTTGAGATGAGCATGGCTAAATCGATAAGAATAATTTAAGAATGATACTAAACGTCACAGAACATGATTTAGTGGTTATGTTGTTCGTCACGTACTGTGTGTTCGAACCTCGACGCTGACAGGTCATGCAATAGTCTTGAACAAGTTACTTATGTTTTCGTGTCTCAGATCACCCATCCTACAGTATACTCACTACCTTGCGAAGCACAATACAGTTCTTCTGGCTAGTTCACGTAGCTTTGCGGAAAGCTAGTACATGATTAGTCAATGGGTATCGAGAGCTCAAAACAATTGGACGAAAGAACTCTGCATCAGGTTAGCCTTCTGTCCAGAGCTGTAGTTGATGACCAGAGAGTGACGATATGAGTGACCATATCAGAAGCTTATCAACTGCAGGGAAGATATGGAGGTAGCATCCTATATCCAGTAACGATAGTTGCAAAATACGTAGTATTTTTATTTGCTAAATAAAACGTCTTATTCAACTTTACTTTCTTCCATTATCATTGAAAGTTAAACTGAAACGATCAATTATAGAAGTGGATTAATTTTATATACGTGAAGAAGTAAACATCGATAAATCTCAAAGATATATTCAGAGTTAACTTACAACAATCATGTATAATTGAGCTATTCTATATTCTTCAACGGTCATAGGTACCGGTATACGATACTCTTTAATAAGCATAATTTTGTTAATATCTTTGTAAATATGCTAATAAGTCTATTTTATATGTATCTTTATCAATGTTCTTCTTGTTTGTTGATTATTATAAAAACGGGTTATACATTTTGAGAAAATAACGTCTATATTATTAAAATCATTGACACAAAGCTAAATTAATTGATATTTGTTTAACAAAAATAGAGAATAATCAAAAAATATATATTCATATATGAAAAACATTAACCAGAATGGTATGTTGATTAAACAGATTTATCTCCACAACCACTATCACCACGTTTGTATTATATCAGTTTGTATTTAGTAGAATAATGATGATAAAAAAAAGAGAACCAAATGATTGTCAAGAGGATTGTAGCATATTTGACACATCTATAAACATGGAAATAAAATAAGATTATTAGACAGGTTGACGTTATATCTATAAGAGAATAAATAGACATGTTTTCCAATTTTTTTTTTATCTTATTCTTATTATAGTTCTATTCTTCTTTTTTGATAGATGTATTCATTGATTGTCCTACGATGATGATGATGATGATGATGATGAGCATACACATACAAATAGAGAATTTTTTTTTGTTAAGCGTCGTATTAGACTACTTTTATACGGAAAGTGCGTTGAAACAGAAAAAGAAAAAAAAAAAAAAAGAGAACTTTTTTATCCTGTTTTGACAAGAAGAAAAAAAACACATTACTGCGAAAATAAGAGAGAAATACATAAATGTTTGTTCTGTTTTCTTATTTTTTTATTTGTAGAACAAATGTGTGACATGTCCGCCATATAATGAAAAATATTTTTAATTGAGATATATGTATTTTATCCAACAATGTCGATATATATTATATATATATATGGGAAATATTTATCACTTTAATGCTCACAGCTGTTTTGGTTCTTTTTCTTTCTTTAACTTTCATTAACAGGAAAACAATAGCAAAATAAAAAAATAATTTGAAATCAGAACCAAATGTCTTATCACACGTAATAAAAATGACTTGTATGACAGTGAGTCAAAATAATGAACACCTCTTTTTAAAAATGTCTAACAACATTATTTCACTAACACTATTTCTCTTTATCAAAAGATAGTATATCATAATTAAAGATGCAAACAAGTTTCCGTTTTCCTATCAAAAATATACATCATCACGCATGTCAAATGATTCAAAGATTATTTATTATTTAACAATATAATTCACGAAAGCATAAGATATGTTTTTTTTTTAAAAGATAAGTTAAACAAACAATTAATGTAAAAAGTTCAATGATTTTATCTTGATAAAATAATAAAATATACTTCTCAGTTTACTTAGTAATAAAAGAATAAGACAAATTCAACTATTTATCTATGTTAAACAATAGATTGTTCAATTTAAATTATGAAAGACATTACTCTAGTTTTATCTTGTTATACTAATGATGCTTCTTCTCTATATCCAGCTCTGTTTTATGTTAATATCACTTGATCCCCATTAGCTATTGACTATAACATGCAAACACGAAAGAGAAAATTTCATCATCTTTTCCGAATACAAAGAAAAATGTCGGTTTTTTTTCCTTTATATATATCTTTCATGAAGGTTTCCTATTTTGTTGACGATCTGATCCTCATGATCATCATCACCATCATCATCATCATTTCAAATTATTATTTTTCGATCCCTACACTACCATCAACATTACAATCCTCCCACAACTTTTATTTCTCTTCCGGTTCGTTACTCTCGTGAATATAAAGAGAGAACGTGCACGATCGAACATCTATCTTTACGTAGAGAGAGAAAAAGAGAATAGGATAAAAATATCATTGAAAATAACTAAAGTCATCATCATCATCATCATTCAACATTCATGAAGAGGGTGTTTTGCTGTTTTTGAACTTTTGTTTAGTAATAAAAACAGGTCACAAGATTTTAGATAGCATCTATTCAATTTAAATTCCAAAAAAACATCACTTTTAATTGAAAACCTCAAAAAGAAATAGACTCGAAGTGTCCATGATAAGTTTTAATTTATACAAATGTAAAATAGATGACTATGAATAAAATCAATATATTTTAGACTATCTATTGATGAAAAAAAGATTTACTTGTCTTATTATTATTTCACGGGACATAAATAGTTTGTTATTAAGAATAATCTAAAACTATTTTAGCTTGTTTCCTATTATATTGAATAACGAAAGAAAAAATGCCAAAACAGTTTTGTTTTTGCCTCAAGGAAAAAACACACATTGAAAAGACTTCGTCTCTTTCATTAGATGCTTTTTTTAGAATTTTTTTTTTTTTTTTGAAGTCTTATTGATTAAGTGTGTTGTTTTGTAATCAATGATTCAATTTTTATTTATTTACGTACTTCATCTTTTTTTCCCTAAGGTTATATTTCTAAATTTTAGGATTTTCACTACACAAGGCGAAAATAGAGAGTCATACACACACCTTTACAATAGACAGTTCGAGGGTCGATAAACTGTCATAGACTGAAAATGAACTTCTCTAAAGTGGACGGTGGACATGCAGTGGACATTAGAGATAGAACTGAAACGTCGTTAAGATGGAAATTTCCCTATATTTTACACCCCTGGGATTCGCATAAAAAGGCTCCATGGATGTCTATTATAGGGGAGTATATCTAAAAATGGGACCTAGATGAGTGACTGTAAAAAAGAAACTCTCTTAAAATGTGTCTTACGAGCAATTTTCTTTAGATATTATTGTAAAATAGTATTTATCTGTGTCCTCTTAAAAACACCGCTATCAAATGTACCCCCCTTAGTTTATTTAAGTACGGCGCCTCATCTATTTATACTAGTCAAAACTTTATTGAAAAAACTACTTACGTAGCACGATCTTTTAGCAGAAGGTCATATTGTAGTTACAATCATCGTTTTTGCCTTGCGTGATGCATTATTATATATAAAACAGAATCTATACATTAAACAATTCTATTTTTTCTTTAAAATCTATAGTACGTAATTACATAAACATGTGCAGGTGAGAAATATCAAATTAGATATACACATACGTCGATAGTTTTTTAAAAATAATTTACTTGAAAAATTTACTTAAAAAATTTTTTTTTATAAAGTTACTTAAAAGAGAGAATATCATTTATAAATTGTCTTTTCAAAAAAAAGAAAATTCTCTCTTACATATAACCCCTTCAAACTCCGACTGATTGTGTAAAAAAAGAGTTTGTTAAAGTAAGGAACAATGTACACTACTGACATTTGAGAATAATCGCCTTTTAAATTCGATGATCACGTTTATAATTTAAAAAAACACCTAGGTACAGTACACGCCATGTAAGAAAATCCAAGACAAATATTCACGGTAGTAACGTGTCGTGTCGATCGACAACAAAAGTAGGGTACGAAATCATTTTTTCAAACACGGAAAGTAACAAAAAACACAATTTTCAAGAAAATTTTTTGTATCCTTATTAAAACAAGCTATGAATTGTTCTTTCTTTGTTATGCTTTCTACGGAAATTTGAAAATATAATCATCCTCAGAGACAGACAGACACAGGGTGCGAAATAATTTGAACTAGAAAAGAATAAAAATAGCTCAGATACTAGCAGAAATATTATCTTTAGAGTAGTGTAGAAAAATAAAAAATTCATCCTCTAGAAAAAAGTTTGTCGGTTATTTTGCTCATCCCAGGAGGGGTGCATAACTACTTAGTGAGAACAAGTAAAAAAATAATATTTCGTGCAGTGTTAAATAACGGAGTCTTAATCAAAATTTTCCTACAGCGATTTTTGAAAATACTGCGTTAATAAGATCTTGTAATGATGTGTGAAAAAAGGATATCTGCAAAAAACATTTTGACATGTCATCATTCCTCACTGTATCTTCTGTCTGAAATGTGTGAGATGTTGAAAAAAAGACTTGCACTGTGTTTAACGATCTACTCCTAGCATTGTCTTTGCTTTGTATGTTTTAGTTCAAGTTTTGCATTAGGCTTTGCTGATGTTATAGAAATTGCTCATTTTTGATTCTCACTTTCATTTCATTGCGGAACTAATCAAATTTTTTGGTTTACAATCTTCATCTTACTCGTATAAGACAACAGAAACGTGTGAAATATTGTTTTTATTTTCACTCACTCTTCCTAATTAGTTGTCATGCCTTCTGAGTAGGCATGCAACAGATGTTTTTCGTACTTTTCAAAAAATTGTTTGTATTTTCGTAACAGCGAACTGTGAAATTTTCTGAAATCAGTAGTTTTATAAAGGAAACATTTCTCTACAAGATGGCATATCGTAGATATTTTTAAAGTTGTTTGGATTGTTTAAAAAACGTTTCTGATAGAATGACTCAACAGTTAAAAACCTAACCGCAGTTTTAACTGCTAGGTCATTTTATCAAAAACGTTTTTTAAACAATCCAAGCAACTTTAAAAATATCTACTATATAAAACTGCTGATTTCAGAAAATTTCACAGTTCGTTGTTGCGAAAATACAAACAATTTTTTGAAAAATACGAAATAAAAACTGTTGCATGCCTACTCCCGAGAAGAGCAAAGTATCTGAGAGAATTGCCAAGAAACTAACCGTAAATATAAAATTTACAAAAATGATTCGACAACTATGTAGTAGAAAATGAAAGAATAATGAAAAATGCTCAAATGGAATAATTCGCAAAAAAACATTTGGCAAAGGAAAGTCGAAAATGTTATTTGAATCTTCCGTTTGAGTAGAGTCCGAAAATCGAATCCACCTTTTGACTTATACACGTATCGAACATTAAGAAAAAGTTATATGAAAAAGTGGAGCTTTTTTCGACCTTTACAATTTTGTTTTTTTAGGATTTATCTAAATCTAAATTACGTCTATTTTATATGCGTTTTATCGAGAATCTCACGATGAATTTCTAAAGTACTTATTATGGTATGCATAATATTTCGACACAGTAAAATAAAGTTTGGAACAGTTTGTCTGATTCAGATAGATGGTATAGAAACGATCATAGAACTAATAGAACTCAGAAGAAATATCAATCAACGATATATTTACTGTTTTTTTTGGTAGTCTTTTAGATTGGAAAATAATTACAATAAAAATTATCATGATTATTCTTTTAACGTAAAAGAATAAGATCTAATATACACAGGCAATAAATTTTTGATTATATTCAAGACTATTTTCTCGCTAATAGACAGAGAATAGCAGTTAAACAATAGGAAACATAAAAGAATATTGTCAGCTAAGATGGCGCCGACAGACCGGATCAGTTTCTTCGTAAAAAATAAATTAATTCTTATAAAAAGAAAAGGACTACAATTTTTCGATAAATCTTTTTTAACAACATATTTAAAATACATGTATATTTAAAGATATTTTAAAACAGAAAAACACAAATATGAAAATTTTTAAAAAATTCTATCGTATATGTGTAATCATGAGAAAAATAGATTTGTACGTTGAGCAAAAATAAATAATAAACCCGAAAATAATTGGTAGTCGAATAAAGTGTTGCAATATGAATCGATCAAAAAAATAAAATAAAAATAAGTAAAATTAAAGCCATAAAGAGAATAACTCGAGATAAAAATTCATGATGTGCTCGATCGGGTGTACCAGATGGAGCTAAAAAATACAAAAATATATGCTGATAATTTTATATTGAAGTTTTAATCATATCATACGTACGTGTTTGAGATCGTACATCACTATTATTTAAATTAAATGTAGTAAATAGTCCAAATGGAAATGCACCCACTCCAAATGACATTTGAAAATTGACACCATCTCCCAAACCAAAACTCTTCAAATATAAAAATAGTAAATAAAATAAAAGAAGAATTAAAAAATAAATTAGTTTATACTCGATTTCGCCTCGCTTCTTGACGTTGTCCAGCTGGTCTAGGAGGAACATTTTCTCTAGAAATAATTGAATAAATCTAATATAAATATTGTCAATTTAATATTAGACTCTGTATACCTTGGATCTTTTTGAGGTGCATTACGACCATAAAGTGGTACCACTTTGTCCTTCGATATAACGGCTTTACATACAGGACATGTAGGATTATTCGCTCTAGTTTCAATCCTTAAGAAAATTTAAATAAAATCTGCATATATCTACATAACTTATCTTAAGTAACTCATACCATTGATGTAAACATGGCCAACAAAATAAGTGTCCACACATAGATACAACAGCATCATGTGCTGTCTCTAAGCAAATATTGCATTCAAAACCGGTATCTTTATTTGCACTGTTATTCGATGATGAAGAATTATCATTTGCATTATTAATATTACTCGCAAAACTAGATGAAGCATCCGTTGAAGTATCCATTGAAAGAAATTAAATCTAAAAAATAAATAAATGAACTGACAAAATTCACATTGAAACTTAATAAATAATTAGATACACTAAAGACAGCGGGAGTCTACGTTATGGTGCGTTTGAGGCATAGACGATACATTGAAAATATATTTGCTGTCTTGTTAAGATGAGCTAGAGCAAGGGAGTTGGACTTAATGTTTAAAGAAGTGCGCTTTAAAAATAACTATTACATAGTCATAAGGGACTGAAAACCTACTCAAGTTTGAATCACCCACCACTGCTTCAGGTCTAAAAAATCTAAGCCCACAGGGGTCTACAAACTAAAATTTTTATTTCTCGGTGAGAATTTGATCGTTAGATCTAACATTATTCTAAATGGGTAACTCAACTTACTCTACAAACTTGTGATGACAAATCATTCGACTCGAAGCTGAGAGAAAGAGAGAGAGAGAGAGAGAGAGGTTTAATTTTGAAAAACAAACAAACCTTTAAAAAGACGCTTGACTCAAAGTCTTCTGCCTGAGTCAGAGTTCCTGAATGGGTCTTCAGAGACATGGTTGCTCATTACTAGCTTTTGCAGAGAGTTAAAACTTTTAAACTAAAAATTCATTAACAAACTACCTACAATTTCCGTTTTTCAATCACTGAGAGTATTGAAAATACTGATAATGTGTACTTCGGTACGCGCTGATGTTTTCATTTTTTACATAAATAAAGTTTAAATCCACTACCTACAAAGGATTATTTTCAAAATTGTGTCATCTTACACGCATATCCGTTAACGTAGATAAACAATATCTCCTTGTGTCTTTTTATGAACAACTATTATTAAATCAAATAAATGGCAAGCATGTGACGTTAAAATGAGGAAAATCTAACTTTTAATTTTCCAACGAGAAGTTTGTTGCTTCAAACGTTAAATACGTGAGATTATACTGTGTGAGAAAAGCTGTCGATACTAAACATGTAAAGTAACATTTTCATCTAATCTCATAACAAAGGGAAAAACATGTGACATTGCACAAAAACAACATTAATACTGTAATTTTCCCACATATTTCATCTGGCTTTTCCCCCTTGATTTTAGTGTAGGGTCTTACAAAATTGTTGTTTACCAGTGTTTTATATACAGAAATGATGAAAAACACTCACGTGCTTAACAGCTTTAATTGGCTGTTTTCTGCCATTTATATTTCCACAAGAACTTTAAAAATGAATAGTTTCTACTTTGTGATAAAGATAGATATGATGTAAGATTCACAATCGTTTCACTCATTATTTTTTTAGTATACTTTAATATAGTTTAGAACTGCATTTAGATAAGAACAATTTTACCTGCATTCTATCGCTGATCTTATTAACTGTATTTTCCAATTAAAAGTTGTTTTCTCAAACTTGCATTACATTTTATTGTGAGATGATGACATGAGTCTACCGGACGAATTTGCAAAATTTCTTCAACCGCTCATATTAGATTTTGATAACGCAACTGAACAAGTTCGGTTAGCTAAGATCATGAAAAATTTTTACAAAGAAAAATGAAACAATTTTGTTTTTTAATTTTTTTAGTCAACGTCAACTTCAACTTGGTAATTGTTTAAACTCATTGAATGATGGTAAACATAGAGAAGTTGCTTGTTTTTTAATAAAGTCTAATAGAAAAAATTTTATTCTATTCAGAATTAGCTGCATTATACAAACAATGTCCAGGTGATAGTGAAGTAGAAGATTATATTAAACGAATTCATTTACTTCGACAACGAATTAATGAAGCAAACATTCAAGTTCGAATTATCGAGGTATAATGAATCGTTTTTAGGTTTTCTTTATACGCTTATTTTCTTATTTTTCTAGGACCGTATGTCAAGAATGGATCAGATTGTAGCCAAATCACGAACATAATCACGATTTTTATAGATGTTGTAAATATTTATATTGCTGTAGTGGTTATTCATTCTAAAGAATAAAGTTTTATATCTGTGAAACAAAACGTTGTATTTTTTCTTGCAACGAATGTCTACATGTACTTTTTTTATCAATATATTATTGAACCAATGAGCATGAAAAAACTTAGAAAATTCAAAACAAAGGAATAAATCATACACACTTTGTAAATGAAATGTTTACGTATATTACAAAAAAAAATATAAACAAGAAAATAAAGACGTAAAGTAAAACACAAGAAAAATACGAGCAACAGTTGAACCTTCGTATTAAAGTTCACTTTACATATAAATTGATTTTGCAGCTGGTGTAGTTTAAAGACTAGAATCAGAAACACAAACAATTTCGAATAAGAAGAAATATGACACATCTCTAGAGATGAATCGAAGCTCATTTCATCAACTAAAATTTTGCCATATATTTGCGCGACAGCGCACAACTCATAAACGAAAGACAAAAAAAAGTAATTTCTTTTGAAATATTCGTTTCTGTTGCATAATCTTGAATAAATGTCACTTCTGCTGATAATGATTATTACAGAAGAAAACAATTTGCATGTTTTTCACAATAATTTTAGTATTATGAAACATGATATGAAGTTCAAATAAAAAATAACAAAAACATGACAACGCTCACTGTTCAGAAAAAGAGATGACAGTAACAACAATCACGAGAAAAAAGAGTGGCGTAATAAATGGTCTTTTGTAAATGTTAATCAGATTAACCACGAGCACGTAGAAACTCATTCAGCTTATCACATGATGGTGTTCGTTCCCCTTGTGCCTGTAAAAGTAATCCTTTATCACCAAGCATTCTTGCACGCCATATCATCGACTCTCCTGAAAGAAGAAGAAATAAAAGAACATGAGTGGACTAAAAAAATGGCCCTATGAAGAAAGACATACGATATTGTTGTTCTCTATAGCACTGATTTTTTAGATCTGAAACATATTCTTCTAAAACAGCTGCTTCAAGTTTCTCGAGTTCATGTGGTCTTGGTGTTTTGGGGAAATCTTGTTTAACAAAATACTGAACACCATGTGGATGTGTTGTTCGAGGAATGACAAATTTACTAAAACAGATAACATCAAAAATAAAGACAAATTTTTATTATATTTATCAAAATGTACCCAGTCCGATGTAACATAAATTGCGGATCCGTAACAAATAATGTACCAAGAATTGATATAAGAAATAAAAATAAATAAGGTAGAATTTGTGCGATCGTGTGTGATGTCTATAAAGAGGAAGAAAAGTATAATAAAACTCGGAACAATTTGAATGATAAGTTCTAGTGCTTACATTTTGCGTTGTTGTTGTTGATGATGAATGTGTTGTAAAATGAAATGTGTTTGGTTGACGTCTCCGATATACACGGTTAGTTGGTCCTAAAATATGTGTTTCAAAAGTAAAATATATTCCAGAGAAAGTCATCTCTATTGAAAACTCGATAACAAAACAATAAAAGACCATTGAACACTTTTCATGTTTTCGATTGCGATAAACTTGTCGCGCAATGTGATTGCATTGTGGCGCATAATGCGGGATCTTGCGCTCATAATTGTAATCCTCCGATCGTGATTACGATCACAATAGTACAAGTATGCACAGTTTTCACTTGTACCACAAATATTAAAAAATCAATGATGTGTGTTTTAACTGGGCATCCTCAGCAGAGCTTTTCATATTTTTAGTCTATATAAATATAACTTGCTGTTCGTTGTTCGACAACTAGACAGTATTCATTTCATTCAAAGTGTCTTATTTTGTACCTGTATAACCAAAAAATAGGTTAAATATTTCTTCGGCAGAGAAATCATCGTCATCTTCAAAGTAATATGCTTGCTGTGATCGACCATTGCGTCTGTTCTGAGAGTATGAAGGTGCCTCCATCGATGTTCCGTATAAATCATATTGTTCGCGTTTTTTAGCGTCACTCAAAATTGCAAACGCTTTCCCAATTGCTAGAAACAAAACAAGTATTCAAACATGTAATGAAAATGAATAAATTTATTAGGTACCTTTAAATGCATCCGTAGCGCCGGGCGCTTTACACTTGTCTGGATGAAACTAAATAGTAACAAAACGATTTCCTACTCTATAAATGTATTCATTCTTCAACATACCTGTAATGCTAGTTTTCGATAAGCCTTTTTCAAATCAGCATCTGAAGCAGTTTTTGGTACACCCAAAATTTCATATAGATCCTTACACGTTTTTATTCTAAAAGACAAAAAAAGAAAATAAGCGAATATATCTCAATACAATATGTAAGACTCATACTTTCGAACAGCTTCTACTTCTTCGGATGTGTAATCATTTGACGTTGTTGTTGAATGGGTGTTTGTATTATTATGGGCATTCGGATGGCTTCTAGTCGAAGACGTTCGTTGTCTTGTTGTGGTCGAACTAGTTCCATGACCATTTGTTTGTGGTTGGTCTGTGTCATTATTTGACGATGATTGTGTATTTGTATACATTAGTCTTTCAAGAAGATCTAAAGAGTTACAAAAATATTACTTAATAAATAGAATTAAAAGAAATCGCTTCTAAAACAATCGGATTCCTACCTTTTGCATTTTGTGTTGGATAGAGTTCGAGGGATTTTGAAAGAAATCTTATAGCCCGATCATGATCTCCGGTTAATATGGCTTTTTCAGCTAATTCAATACACCTCAAACCTTCGGCTTTATTTGCTTCCATAGAATATTTTTTAATACTAGTCAAAAGACATTACGATTAACGTTTTGAATTAAAATAGAACGGGAAATTGCTTTGAATTTAACTGTACTAACAACATCGACGTTTCGCACAACAAATAACACCGCAAAAAGAATAGAAAACAGTAAGGTAAAAGAGTAATTAAAAAATATAAATCATCGAACGCCAGCCATTATCCACGCTTCATACGTCAAGAGTAAAACATAGTCCAGGTTAATTCATCAATCAGTTTTACGGTCGCAAGGTAGCGCTGGTTTACGCACACGTACAATGCTGCACAATTAATTATCCACAAATACTTATTAATTAACCACGGAATTAAAAGACTAACATTTTCTGTTGAAAGCTTTTTCGCATAGTTTGATTCTTTCATAAATGACAAACATTTCCTCGTGTGTCGCGTGATGTTTCATATCTATCAAATGCTCATTCTTTTCAGAAAAATGTGACTAACATTGTATAACGCTAAACTAAACTACGTCATTGTTCTGAACATAACAAAACTGTTTCAATTCTTTCAATGAACACGACTAAAATAAAAATTGTTTGAATATTTCCTTATATGTTTTTCATAACAATGTAAGATAATACGAGGACAATAAAATGTCATATTTCAATCGTGGTTTTGTTAATTGGCGAGTGCACATTTTCAAATTTTCCATCAAACCGAATTTTTCAGAACTTTTTTCACTTTTCATTAGTCCATTCAATAGTACAGGGTGAATGAATACAAACATAAATAGATCGGTTCTATAGCTAATTGAATTTCTTGCTACAGAATGTCCCAAAAAAACCTTATTCTCTCTGTATTTATTGGCTTTCTTGTGTACAGATATAATTGATCGTTTTATCATCAGTTTAGTCGGGTACAGCAAAGCTTTCTGGACAAAATGAGACGTCTCTGAGCGCTCTAAGAGCTTTTCTTATAAAACAGCAGTTAATTTACGAAAGATCCCATACCACCAAAATCAGCAAAATCAACGGAAAAACAAGAAAGATACGCTCCGCTCCGTAAACTGAATGCTGTTTCATGAGAAAGCTCTTAGAGAGCTCGGAGACGTCTCATTTTGTCCGGAAATCTTTACTCTATCCGACTAAACTGACGGTAAAAAGATCAATTATATTTGTACACTAGAAAGTCAATAAATACAGAGGGGGTAAGCTTTTTTGGGACACCCTGCATGCAGCACGATATTCTAAAATATGTAATACGGCGAGTTCGATAAAATCATTTTCTTTTACCTATTTTTCCCCTTTCTATCCTATCTGTACATATTGTTTGTGTTTTTTCTATTCCACACCGTGATTCAATTTGCGAACGAAATTTTCATATTTTCAGAAACTGCGTGCTGATGATCTGAATCAATTGATCTACGTTTTCAGACATTTTTAGTGGAACTATTTATATATCCTGTGATTCTTCGCTGAATGCGAGAACAACGGTATAACGGGTGCTCCAGAAATAATGTCCCTCTCCGTATTTTCTCAATATTTGGGTCAAGGTTGATTGTCAAGGCTCAATCTTTGTTTTAAAAGATTCCTCATTCAATTCTGTATAAAAAACATATTGAATATTTCTTTATATACTATGAGAACAAAAAAATATATAGAAAATATGGCAAAGTTTCAGTCAGGAGTGGCACTTTACCTTTACTTTACTTGTAACTAATAACGAACTTAGTTACTCGTTGCTAGTAACTAAGTAACTAACGTAACACCGAGTAACTAGTAAAGTAAAGATAAAGTGGCTCCTCTAGTTTCAATATCGATTACTTTCAAACCCACAGCGCAGCCGAAAAATATTTATTTTGAAGACGGCGCTATGCATCAAAATAGAATCGAAATGTATTTTCCCATGCTTTGGAATGTCACCTTGCTTTTCTTGTATCATAAGTTCGCTACAAATATTTTTTTCTGCCACGAACGAAGATTTTTCTAAAAGTAAAAAAAAGGGAAAATTTGATTTATTCGCCTTGGCACAGGAAATGAAATGGGGCTATTCGACTTTCGCTGTTCGGATGTAACCGAAGAATTATTTTGTTTTATGATAAACCAGATCGGACCACATAATGTGTGGTTTTGACCGAATAATACAAATCTTCTTAAATGCTTCAAAACTACAGTTAGAAAATGACGATTTTGGCCAAAATTGCTAAAAGACAAAAAGATCCTTCTGCGACCACTGAGCCTATGAAGTCTTAAAAGTAGCTAGCTGATAGAGCTTTTCGAGAACTACAAAATGACCATATTCTCTTTTTTTATATCGCAAAATATAAGGAACTGAAATTGAAAAACATGTTTTTTGTGTTTGAAAGTAATCGATATTGAAGCTTTGCTGTATTTCCTCTGTATTTTTTTATTCTGATAGTACATAAAGAAACATTCAGTTTGTTTTGTGTAGAGAATTGAGTGAGGACTCTTTTAGAAAAAGTTGAGACTTGACGTTAGTAGCGATACATTACAACAACCGGACCGGTCAGACGCCCATACGTGATATTTTGTTCGCCGTAATGATGAGTTAGCTTTTTCACTTCATTTACAATCAAAATTTTTCTCTTCAGAAGTTGGTTTCACGCCAATGGTTTTGCAGACAATTTATGTCATTTTTACAATTTTGTTTACGACATATACCCCTGGAAAGCAAAAGCTGGATTCAGTATTTGAGCTCTTTTGATACCATAAAAGGATGTTTTGAGAAAAGTGAATATACCATTAGATAGCGCGTGAAATTCTGTACAAAACTGTGTATTTCGATTTTATCTTGACTTCATGTATTGAAAAATAAATCGAGTGAAATGAAGATGCCCTCAAGATGAGATTCCCACACGCCTGTATTTTTCACCGTTTTTCCAATTAATACTTCAGATAGATTATGTCTTAAGCAGTGGTCTTTTGGAAAAGTAAGTAGATATTCTGATAGCCCTGGAAATCCTCCATAACCCTGTATATTAACTTATTTTCTAACATCTATCGATTAAAAAAAAATTCGAGTGTTCAGTGAGCGTATTGTAGTTGACAAAAACCAAAAATCTATTTTTTTTCCTTTTTTCGAAATTTAGCCACTATAGTAATCAGTTTTTAAGAAAGAAAATTATAGATTCTGACAGTACTTGAAATTCTCTATCAATCTATATACTTTGGTCTTTCCTTGCTTTTATGTGCGGAAGAATAATCCAAGTATAAAGTGATTAACCTCTTTGAGAAACCAAAAAAAATCGGTTGTTTTAGCAAGACTTTTCTGTTTATTTCA
>CAJNOQ010000838.1:0-40248 GCA_905250885.1 Didymodactylos carnosus
ATATGGTAGTCTACAATCAACTTTTAAGGCGCAGAAATATTAAAAACTAAATAGCGAATTGTTCCTGATCAGTTCGAGTCGTTATCTTCTCACAAATATATAGGGCCATTTTCTTGCAGAAACCGTCTCCTGTCCTTTACAGAACTAATTAAAATTGTAGCATCTCATCAACGAGAACAGTTCTTTAAGTTCGATACTCCATTAAACTTGAAGCTAATCTTCTCGCTTTAAACATAAGCATTTGGCAAGTAGCATATTTTAAAAATACAGGACGCTCCTTGAAACAAGCTCTAAGCGCTACGTACGTTTAGAGAATAATTGAACGTACTGTAAATATAAAATATATCTTACCTTTTGTTCTTCAACAATAACAATTTGTCCGTCATACTGTTTTGTATTATCAATTGGTTCAAAAGTAAAATTATCTCTATAACGTGAATTTAGTACAGCAGAAGCTAATGTTGGTCCACATGACACTAATTCTCCACGCTGAAATTGTTGAGAAAATAATTAGTCAAAATTATGTAAACTCCATATGATAAATGAAACAAATTGACTATACATACTTTGAATGTTATTGTATTATCAAATAAAAAGGCATCTTCAAAATCTGGAATTCCACTTTCATATGTTAGTAAATATGGAATATTTATTTCAGCTTCGTTCAATGGAATTTTGAATAAACGAAACGTAGCCGATACGAAACGAATGTTTCCTGAGAAATGTGAAAAAAATATCGTGAAAAAGAGTATTTTAGAGAAGTACACAGGCGTACCAACTAATTTCTTTAAATCGTCATTTGTAATATCAATTTGTTGAGCGGTGACAAGTCGTGGAGTTGTAAAACCGGCTTCGGTTGCATATAGAACCAAATCTTCCCATTTGATAGCTCCAGACAAACATTCTCCTAAAATAAAAACTTAAATTTATCATTCACAATTATACTACGATCATCACTTACCCCACAGTATTTTATTGTTACGTAAGTCTTCTGATATTGTTTGATCAGCATAGACATCAGAAAAATAAAATTCACCACCAGGCTAAAAAAGAACAAAATTCATATTTGAAAATAGAAAAAATAAAATGAACCATTAGTCTTACTTTCAGTACTTTCCAAACTTCGTTGATAACCGCTTTTTTATCTGGAGTCAAATTGATCACACAATTAGAACTTAAGAAAAAAACTCAAAATTTCATTAGTCTATGAAAATAAGTAGCAGAGGGCTTACACGACAACATCAAAAAAATTTTCATTTATACCAAGCGCCGTTAGATTTTCTATTTTTCCTTCAATAAATTTAACGTTTGATTCTTTGTAATTAAACTTCTTCATATGATAATCAATATGTTGACGAGCAACATCAATCTATAAAAACAAAAAATTTCATAAATCCTTTTTCTGTATTTTTCTATGATTAACTCTTACCTGTTCTTTTGTCATATCAACTCCGACTACAAAACCTTGTGGACCAACAAGACGTGACAATATGTAAACCTACACATAGTAATTTTTGTCAATTATATTTTACAAAAAAAAGGAAAACGTACTTACATCTCGACCCGAACCACATCCTAAATCTAAAACTTTACAATTTTCCAACTTTGGAGGAAAAACAAGTCCGCAGCCATAATATCTACATAAAAAGATCCAATCGATATTTCTAACATAGATAATCATTTGGGTGTTATCAAATACTTTGCTTGAACATCTGGATGAATATCTTTTAGGATACTTTTGATAGAATGTGGTGTCGATCCTTTTGTACAGCAAGCACTTGTCTTTAAATCATAAGTCGATTTTAATTCTTTACTGTAATAATCTTGTACATTGCTATGATAATTAGCCATTACTATTGAAATGAAATCTACAAATGATCGATGAATTTATAAATGAGTGAGGCTTCTGCGTATGAACAACCTTTATATGAAATTAAAAATATACACTTTGATAGAATGAGCAAAGAAAAAGTAATGAGTTTGGACAAGTAAACAAGTTTGACAATAAATTAACAGTAAGTGAAAACAACTCTATTTGAAAGACTGCACACATTGTATTTATCAGTGATTATTTTTATTGTGTTATGCTCTACATTTTGAAGCACGTGTAAACACGTGCAACGGAAATCTTTTGACCCATATTGTTCAAGATTTTTAGCAGTGTGCGAAAAGAGAACGAAAACAACAACTACTTTTTTATAGTCTGGATAACATACCGTCAGAACTAACTGTGGCGAGTGACTGTATCTTATCCTGGCCCTCTTGCATCTATTCGTCAAAATTCAAATATGAAACAACCAAGGATAATAAACCTGGACACAAAACTGTTTTCTAAGGCCTTGTCTACACTACAAAAGTTAAAGGAGCTTTAAGCAATTCTATTGGCTTAAACTAACTTTTAGCCAATAGAATTCCTTAAAGCTCCTTTAACTTTTGTAGTGTAGACAAGGCCTAATTCATTCAAACTCTTTCACTAGAAAAAATTAAGTCAAATCAAAGCATCGATAAATTTTATCCATAAATCTCTGCTATCAAAGTGAAATTTCGAATTTTTGCGACGATTCTAGCGTTTATGGATAGAAATTTATGAATGCCTTGGCTTGACAAAAAAATTAATAGCAGAAAGAAAAACAGTAATGAAGGGCGCTACAATCATTGTGTCTAATCACTTATGTTCGTCACGAGCAAAAGTTTATTAAAAAGTTTTTCATTTATTGAATTCAATTATTTAAACAACAAATTTTTGTTTTCAACTGATGAAGATTGGATGGTCTACACTTCGAAATTATTTCAGTTACGTGCTGAGCGTCAAATCACGTCTGTTTTGAGGTTTTGGGTCTCGAAGAACTAAAAAAATGGCGGCATAAGAAAAATACAAAAAATAATAATAATGAGCTCTAACTTATATCATAGATGCCTTTCGAGACATAATATAGCAGCAGCAGAAGTTATTAGAAGCAACGTAACGTTCAATAGATCAACACAATAGTTTGATTGTAACGACCCTATTGTTTGTTTGTCCTGCACGTATCTTAACCCAGCTAGATGAATATATGACTGGTTACTGCGTATTCTGAGTTTGTTACGGGATTTGTATCAAAATTATTTCTTCGTTCGTTTCGACCATCAAAGACTGTCGGTACTGTCTTTTTTGTGATCAGAGACTGATTGCATTCAGTAAATTCTAACACGCAGATGTACACGGATGATTAATCAAGATCTAACAGATTTATGTAGATATTCTTGGATAAGGTTGAGGGTTGACATGTTTAAAATGGTCAGAGTATACTTACTTTAGAATCTAGAGCACTCCATATTTTTTTTTATAAATCACGGATTGTATCTAACTTTCTTGTCGACATGTTTTCAACGACATGTTTTAGAATTATTTTTTTCAGAATTTTTCCATGGAATCATCAATAACTGCTGATTCTTTAAACAGAAATGATGATCAATTGCGTGATATTGAAGAAAAAACATTGGAAATTTTACTGGTTGATAAAGAGCCTGAGAAAGAACAAGAACAAGAGGAAAAGACAACAACAGTCAATCATAAATATCAGTTACCACTATCAAAAGTAAAAGCCATCGCTAAACTTGATCCTGATATGAACATGATAAGCCAAGAAAGTGTATTAGTTTTAACTCATGCTACCGAACATTTTATTCGTTTATTAACAAATAATTCTTATACGTCGATGAAACATTGTGGAGGGAAAAAATTGGATCGTGTTCACGTATTTAGTGTAATTAACAATATGCCATTATATGAATTTTTGGATGGTGTATTTGATAACTAAATATTTGGTATTTTCTCAGAATTTGTATGTAAATAATGTATAGAAAGATGCTCTGTATCTATCTTATTTCTATAAAACGGTAGACAAATGATGTAATGAGTTGACTACGTTTCTGAAACAGTACAGTCTGCGTTTTGTTTTCCAAAAAGTTGCATTATCGAAACAATCTCATGAAATGCTCTGTTACTATAGTATATGCATGTATTTAACGTGCTTTTCATTTACATTCTAGATATTTTTTTCTTCTGCCAAATCATTTTAGCTAAATGGGTCTGATTTTTTTTCTCGCATTACTTAGTTTCTCAAATTTGTTTTGTATTCGGAAAACTTAATCATTAAAGTAAGTGCTGTTCGTTTTCTTTTCGATGCTAAATTGAATATTTTTTTATTTTACAGATGTCTTGAGATATCGGCTTTGGTGTGATTACTTTTTTTAATATAGTGCAAGTCAAGCAATATCTTGGTAAGCTAGTGTTCGATTGTCAGAAACAGAAAAACTTTTACAGTTTCTTTTTGTTTTTATAGAGAATAATGTCAGTTAAAAAACAGATTGTAAATGGATCTAACACACATTTTCATTCGTCTCCTCCTCCACCTCCTTTACCAATGCCACCTTCTTCACCATCATTAACAAAAGTCAATAAACCAGCGAGTACCGTGATAGCAAAGCAAAATGACGAACGTGAAAAACTATTTCTTTTGTACGAAAGTAGTGGAACTACGGCGGGTGATGACTCTGCTGCTGCTGCGAATATGCAGTCTCAACGTTTATCCGATGTGGATACAAATTGTATTGATCATTACGGATTCATTCATGAAAAACCACTTACAACAATGTCCGTTAATGAACGAAAACAAATCCAAAATGAAATAAAACGAAGTGAACGATGGCAAAAAATGTTACAAAAATGGACACAACTCACACGACAAAGTGAACAATTACGTCGACGCATTTATAAAGGCATTCCATCATCTTTACGTGGAGCATTTTGGTCAAAACTATTGAATTTAGACGAACAATTACGTATTCATAAAGGACATTATGAACTATTAAAAACTAAAGCCCGTTTAACATCTACATATCTTGTACAAATTGATTTAGATGTTCATCGGACATACCGAAATCATCAAATGTTTTGCAATCGATATTGTTTGCGACAAAAACATTTATTTTCAATTTTAGCTGCGTATAGGTAAGAACGAACATCTTTTGTCGTTTGGGCATTAGAACATTCTTTTTTTTTCTAAAATTTTAGTGTATATAATACAGAAATAGGCTATTGTCAAGTAAGTGTGCACTAGACTGGAATATATAGACCATATTCCAGCCGATAAAACCTCCCATCAATGGTTTTTTTCAATCAATTTCTTTATAGGGCATGAATCAGATAGTTGCATTTCTACTGCTATATTTACCTGAAGAAGAAACATTTTGGGTGAGTATTTTAGTCATACACCCTTTGATTTTAGATTAAAAAAAGGTCTCAATTTTAGGCATTATCTCAATTAATAACCAAGGCACCCTACACAACGTTTGGATTTTTTGTGCCATCTTTTCCAAAATTATTTCGTTTTCAAGAACATTTTGAAAAGATCATGAAAAAAATGTTACCAAAAGTATACAAACATTTTAATCAATATCAATTGGAAAGTAATCTTTTTACAATAAGATGGTTTATGTTATGTTATTTAGGTGAGTACATCATTACACTATTAAATTCGTTCTGTTGTTTTCGACCAAACTGAATTATGAAAAAAAACTATCAGCAATTTTATTCTTCTAAAATCTCTCATGCCTTAAAATTTCAAGAATATGGGAATAAACCTTTTTGCATTCTTCTCTACAAATCTATTGTCAATCGCCTCAAAGAGCTTACAACGTCAAGAAATATGATTATTATTTTCCGATAGTTTTAGACAGATGAATTGTCAAACAGAACTTGATGAAATTAGAAAATGACTTTTTATCACGGCTAGAAGTGAGACCTAATTTTGATAGATAAATATGTGAAAAGAAAATGTATGCCTCGATTGGGATCATCTGATAGCAGGACGGAAACTCTAACCATTGAGCTACCAAAGCATAATCTAACATACACTCTCAGTTCACATGAATGATTTAATTTAATTTTTAATGATTTAATGAATGATTTGTCTATCAAATTAGGTCTTACTTCTAGCCGTGTTAAAAATTCATTTTCTAATTTTATTCTGTTTCACAATTCATCTGTTTATACTATCTCAGCACATAAATAACAGGCATAACAAATCTGCGAGAGATTCTATACTCTTGCAGTGAGGTCAACAGTACCACTACTCCTTGTACGAGGGATACTTCATTAGTGTTCGAGACTCTTATAGTTAAATCATCCATGGGAACTGAGAGTGTATCTTAGATCATACTTCGATAGATTAAAATTATGTCTCAGCTCTAACCGTGTTAAAAATTCATTTTCTGATTATTTTAGATTGTTTACCGTTTGAACTTGTCTTACGGATATGGGATATATATATGTTAGATGGTGAACAAGTATTATTAACAATGGCATATTGTATTTTAAAAATAAATCGAAAAAAATTAATCCATTTAAAAACATTTGATAATTTAAATACATTTCTAAAAAATGAATTACGTCAAAATTTTGGTAATACTACTTTGACATATGATGAAATAATAGAAGAATTAAATGTTTGCCATGATAAATTAAAACAAAATAATCTTTTACATTTACCACCATTAAAAGAAAATGAAATACCATCAAAACCATTTAATATTTCGATGAGTGATGTAACAACATTAAATTCAAAAGTTGAAAATGAAAGTATGTAATTTTTAAATAATGAAAAAATTGTAATAAGCATGAGTAATGTTTATATTTTAGTTGATCATTCACTATCACCACGAATATTAACAACAAAAATGCCGTCAAAAGAAGAGACAAAAATACATGATACATCTGTTGGACCCGATCAATATTTAGAAATAAAACGTAGTCATATACCCATGCATAATAATTATGTAGGAAATGATTATGATAGTTTATCGAATACTGATCGTTCAGTCACTGGTACTGGTAATGAACAACATTATCATCGTTTTGGTATTGATAATAATCGTTTATTAACAGAAAATAAAATTTCAAAAACAATCGATATTGATGATGAACATATTCGAATATCAAAAATGATTACAACAACATTTTTAAATAATAATAGATTAAAACGTTCACCATCATTTTATGATAATGTTGTAGACAATGAATGTGATGATGTAACAATAGGTGATAAACCGTCATACTGTTTTTATACTGGTCAAGAAGCAGTGCCTGTTCAACATTATGTATTCGATACGAACATTAGATAGTGAATATGTCTTTCTTTTTTTCTCTTCTCCTCTCTCTCTCTCTCTCTTTCTCTCACGAAGTGATAATAGCATAACAGTGAATTTGTTTATTTGTATTTTATGATGTCAGGGAAACAATGACTATACATATTTTAAATAATAGCGTCAATCCAAGAGATGTAAATTGAATGATGATGACGCGTCAGATTTCTTATTTTTTATCCTATTTATTTGTTCATTATTCATTGCTTTTTCTTTTTAAAAGTAATTTTATTTGTGAACAATCATATTGCTTGAATTAAAAGCATATTATTAAGCAAGAACAGTCTTTTGTATATGTTTTGAGTAATATAAATATATAAGATGATCGAGAAGAAATGCATAATATAACTCATTATTGCTTTAATTTTTGTTTTTTGTATCTTTATAGAACAGGTGTACTGTTTGTTGTTGTTTTTTCCATTCTTTTTTCACTCTCGGTGTTTTGTAATTGGCAGTAAGATGAGTTAAAAAATTATTAGTAAATATAATGATGAAGATATTAACGTCTTTGCTTAATAACTAGATCATATGTTAGATGCGTGACATATGGTGCAAACAAGGAACGGTTAACTAAGAGAGAGCGATAATTGTTACTTTTTCGTATGCTGACCGTCGGAAATGGATAAATATTTTGTAATTTTAAGTTCTACATATTCAGTATAGAAGGTTACGATTGATCTACTATGCAATTTTTATTCTTCTACAAAACTATGTAGAACCTACGTCTGACCATGTTTCATTGATAGTCAATAAAACAAAGCACTCATCCAGTCAGTCATGTTTGTGATTTTTAGCCTTTCTGAAAGAAAGCATGAACAATCTTGACAGAAATTTGTTTTTATTTCTATTTAGATCAAAAAAACAAATTATGCCGTCATCTAGTCGAGAAATTGTTACAATTCAAGTTGGACATTATTCAAATTATATCGGTGCACATTTATGGAATAATTTTGATATAGAATCGTCGATGAATGCTTATAATTCATCATTCTTTAACATTAATGAAAATAAATGTACACCTCGTTTAATTTTATTTGATCAACGAGGTGCATTAAAAGAGCTGTCAAATGTCACTGATTCTTCTTCTGATCTATCGTGTGAATTAGACATGAATACAGAATACATAGATTGTTCAAATGGAAATAATGAAAAATTAAATTATTTGAAAGAATTTGATAATGATAATAAAAAACAAGAAATTGAACCGATAAATTTTGAACAATCGATTCAATCATGGCCAGATTTTTTACGAACAAAATCAACGTTTAATCCACGTTCATCAATAACATTGCAAGATCACTGGCATAATGATAATGATAATAGCAATGAACAATTTGATATTTATCATGCTGGTGTTCAAGCATACAAACAACAATTTGATCAAATTGAAGAAACATTTCATTATTTTCTCGAACAATGTGATTGTCTTCAAGGTTTTCGTTGTTTATGTGATACAAATGATGGATTTTCTGGTTTATATTCAAATATTCAAGATTATCTATATGAAGAATGTCCAAAACGTCCAACATTTACATATTTAAGTTTTAAACCAAGAACCAATTCAAAACATAATCAAACGGATCTAATAAATTTTTGTTTGACATTGACTAACTCATTATGTACAAATGAAATGCCAACAATACCATTGAGTCTTCAATATCCATTAGAATCAAGTGATCAAAAAATTCATTTTCCATCATTTAATTATGATTCAACATCGTTTTATCAAACAAGTTTTCTTCTCAGTATAGTTATTCAACATTCTTTAATTTCATCAACATTCACATACGATATGTTAACTGATCGACTCTGTCCAAAAAAAAATTATCTGTTATCATTATCATCTTTGTTACCATTTGATTTAAATTCATCGTCGACATTATTAACTTATTTACAAAATCGTGATCTATTTTCATCCTTGATAAATTTAACACCATTTATTAAACAAAAAATGGACAATGAACTATTGGCTTGTCATTGTTTTATTCGTGGTATTGATCAACACTATTTATACAATCCACATACTACTCAATCTACAATTCAATTTCATTCCGCTTCAGATTTAATTGATACTTACTTTTTTGAACAGTATTCATCGACAATGATTTCCTCATCATCATCATGGAAACAGAAGTTACAATTTCAATTACCCGATCCATTCACACAATTAAATAACAGTTCTCTCATGACAATTTTAAAAAATGATAAAAATAATTCAAAATTATTTATGAATACGTTAATGAGTTATAAAAATATTTATTTAAACAATTATCATAAATTGTCAAAACGTTATGAAGAATATGGATTTGAATATGATCAATTTGAACAAATGGAAACAAATCTAAAATATCTGAATGATTTGTACATATTGTAATGATATCTTATGATAATCTTTTACCAGTGCGCATAATCTCCATTAAAAAGTTATGAAAAGTCTCTTTTCTAGTCATTTTATTATTGTTGTTTTTATAAAAACTGTTATTCTACTTTTTTCTGTTTTTTACTTTGCATATGTTTACTATTTTTTTGTAAAAAAATAATGTCAAATAAAATAACTATGACATTTCACTCGTTGTGTAAAACGAGAGTTTCTTTCATATCAACTGATCTCCTTACCTAAGACTGATTCTAAGACGACGCTAATATTGAATTTTCAAGTTTGTCAGGCGGAAGTGATGATAGTGCACAACGAAGTATCAGAAAATATTTTCGTGTTCTTACGATTGAGTCAACTGGGATTGAAACTGACTATGTACATAGGGAAAAAAAGACTATTTTTGTATTAAAATTAGCAAAAGAATCGTAGTAAAAGACCATTCTGTGATTGGCACTTTTTTTTACATTTTTCATCGGATTTATTGGTCCTCGTGTGCAATGAATTCAATAGTGAGTTTTTGTATTTATAAGATCAAAACAGCTGTTGTCATGTTTGTAACAAGAAATACGTCCTTAACTGATAGCACGACAATCTGTAGATGCCAATTGATTGACTTACTTGCCATTACTTGTAGTAGTGTTCTTTATTCTACTGTTGCAAGGAGAATTTTATTTAAATTTTATGTAATAAATCATGTTGACTGAAAATGCATATTTTTGCTTTTAATATTTTAGATTGA
Source organism: Didymodactylos carnosus (assembly GCA_905250885.1). Lineage (NCBI taxonomy): Eukaryota > Metazoa > Rotifera > Eurotatoria > Philodinida > Philodinidae > Didymodactylos > Didymodactylos carnosus. Next base: position 10,302 of record CAJNOQ010000838.1, read on the forward strand.
AATTGGATAATATCTGTGTTCTTATTTTTGTGTTTTAACACAGAATACTAATTCTCTTTATTTTCATTGAAAATTATTAATCCAACGTAAGTTTTAAAGGACGATTTACTTTTTGTATGAATTTATACATCATGTAAATTAATCACCTTGATCAACCTCAAAGAATAAAAGCTAAAACAATGGGGAACAAGCCTTAATGTGTACTGTTTCTGACAAAGAGAGAGAAAATCTCCAAATTCTACCTGAACTCAAGGCAGGAAAATCATTGATGATTCAAAACATCAATGATTGAAAAAGAAAGTGTAAAAAGAAAAGCACATTCGCCTTGATCATATGCGTACGAGAAAACAAAAGGAGAGAGAAAATGAGAGAGTAAAAGAGAGAGAGAAAGAGAGAAAAAAAAATCAATGTGTTCCGAATATGTTCTACTATATGTTAGAACATATGCTTCAAACTAGAACAGGTAAAATAAAAGAAAAGATTTTATACTTAAACGTTTAGTCAGTCAAAATTTTAGCGCTTACTTTGAATCAAACTATAAATAAATGACTAATTATCGTCGTATTATAGATTTGGACTCAATTTTTTTTGTTTTGGTATATAAAAACGACAAATGCACTCGAACTTTCATTGTCTTTTCTGTCATACATGCTCCCACATCCGATGATACTCTATTGCAAAGTGTTAAATGCTTATAATTTATGCATGTTTTTTTCTTGCCCATGGTCATAGATATGCTATTTTCAAATTTTATCACATCGCTAATATTTTTATTGTTCAGCGATGTATTGATGGACAGAATGATTTTATATTCAATTCACTGAATGTACATTGAACAAATTTCGACTATTTAATTACTTATGCTAGCTAATTTGGGATAACATTTTTCTATTAGACTATCCTAAACTATGACAATAAATGATGTGTTTCATCGTCGTTTCTGATGCTGATTGATCATCATCATTATTTGAATCTTTTATGTTACTGCGTTTAACAGACGAAAAAAACATGTTTTTTTTTTCTTTTTTCTCTTATTGTATCAACTCTAGTTTGAAACAGCTGATTAAACTCTTTTTCTTTTTCCTTTTCTCTTCTTCTCTATTCCTTTTTGTTTCTATTAAAATGTCAGCCCTTGCCGGCACAAATACATGACACGAATGAAATTGTGGAATTAAACGAAGCGTGTGCATTTGTATATGTGTGTATATGTGTACGCGTTTGTATGTTCTATTTCTACACACACAACATGACTCGTGAATAATTCATTCAAAAACAGACAATTTTTCTGTTGTGTCATGTGTACAATTTCTAACTTTGACAGAACAAAAGAAAAAAAAAAATTTACGACAGAAAATTATTTTGGTGAGTTGGAAAGCAAACATATAGAATTAGAAAAGATAAAATAAATTTTTATAGGAAAACATTAAGAGTTAGTTTATTATTCTAAATGAACGATTATGCAAATTTGATATTATTAGTTCGTTTATTAAAAGAAGATAATCATGACATTTAAGAGCTGTTGTACATCGACGTGAGTAAGAAAAGAAGAAAAAAAAAAATCAAACTAACGCCTTTTTTTCTTACTAAAAATATTAGTTGGATCTTTAAAATCACTCGTTTTATCTGTCAGGTATTAAATTACCGAATATATTATCATTAATAAAAAACTACTCCAAGTAACATGAGAACTTTTACAGAAACAAGATTAAGATTGAGGATCAACTGTATGACAAAAAAAACATTTTCAGTACTTGAAGTTGAACTGCTTATAGGTTAGATTGATAGAATATTAAAGTATATAGATATTTAGAGCATTCAACTGAATAGTTTTAACCACTTAAAAAATACTCTAAACGGTGTAAAAACATTGATCATTCTCGTTGCTAATTTGTATGACTTGATTAAAGATTTATTTAACATCATGTTTAATGTTGTGTATTTTTCTTTTTCTTTACTATTTATTAACGACATTTTTTTTGCTTTCTTCTAACAAATATGAACGTTCTAATTAAATATGTTGATGCTTCCACGGTTTTTTTTTCTTCAAAAAGTTGCTGTTTCGTTCACTTGCAAAGAGAAAAAAAAAAGAGACGATGGTTTAATACGACAGACTAATGTGTCACATTAATTGTTAATTATATTTACTTACTTAGAATTCAACTATTTGTAAATTGTCAAATATGTCGGAAAAAGTTGAACTTGAATAAGTTGAACTCTAACAACGTTGAACACTCGAGTTTTTAACTTTTGTATGAAAACGCTAGCAATAAGACGAAATCCTATAATTTCAATATAAAACTTATATCAACAACCAAGTGGTGATCTCATTAACGAACATGTTTAAAAAAAAGAAGACTTTTCTCAAAAAACAGCTAACACATGGTATTCTTGAGCATCAAACTTCATGAACTGCTCCTTGTTTTTATCTATCATTTAAGTGAATCTCTCTCTTTCGCTCTTTCTCTTTTGCCTTTCTACAAATCAACATCATCGTGCGCTCTAATTTAGTTTTTCTTTATTCTTGTAAAAGAGAAACTCATAGGAATAAAATAGAGTTTTGGGGGGCCAACAGAAGAAAAAAAACCTATAAGAAAGCATTGCTATTTCATTATTTTGACTAGTCGTACTATATTGTTGTCATCTCATATTGAACAATAACACGAAAGAAAATCTAATCATAAAAGAAAACTACTTTCGTTTAGAGCGCGTTGCATTTCTCTTTTGTATTTTCTATTTTCAAGTATAAATACTAATATCTCTTATAAATCGAACAAGTATACAGGGTTTCTGTCTCTTTTTTTTCTGTTTTAGTGTTTTTTTGAACAAAAATAGCAGTGTATTTTGATGTTGTGTGTGTGTGTGTATGTGTATTTCTTTTTTTTTTGCATATTTTCGCTCATTGAAAAAAAGAAAATCTTCATCGTACTAATTCTATTCCCTATTTTTTCTTTTTCTTGTCATCATCCTCATCCTCATCATGTCTTGTGAGAAGGTAAGATGATTTTTCAGTTGTTAGGCTACGTTCGTACTATTAAATAGATAATTAATTTATTGTATCATATACACTTTTATTTTTCTCTAAAATTCATGTATTAATTGAACAAATTTAACCAGGAAGAACCAATCTAATAATAACGGGAGTCAGTGACACTTCGTCAAAGATCTCTTTATCATCTTTCAAATTTATAATTGAAATAGATCGATCTATATCTCAGTAATAATTCAGTGATGTAGTATTTTGAAAGAGACAGACATTTTGTATCACTAACAAATTGTTGTTTTCACTACTTTTGATTTCTATTTGTCTGTACTTTTATTTTTGATTGAATCCATCATACTTCTATTATTATTTTTTGGTTTCATTGAAATTTTTTCACATACTTTATTTACAGTTCGTTTTAATGAAAGATGAATAGGGAAGGATGAACGAAATGATGTTTTTTTCATGTTCAATCTTATATGTAAACATTTCGTATATTGTATGATTTATCACTTTGTTGTAAGATTTACATGATAAATAAGAAATGAACGTGTATATATAAATGATGAACATCAAATACCTAGCTACATCTTTCATCTACCTTGTCTCATTCATTCTATTGAACTTTTTGAGGTTAATTCTAGAAGAAGAAAAAAAGGCATACATTTACTATACTCTTAATCTATTTGCTAAAAATTTCAAATAGAATTCGTGATTGATTTATATATATTTACTAGATAGATCATTGAGCACTTTTATGTTGATCAAAAAAACATAATCGTACTGTTTCTGAACCATTGTTCACAATAGGGAGGATCTTAAAGAGAAGAAAACAGACATTCTATACCATCTGTCAAAATTTTAGCTTTTCTTAGTCTCAAAGATAGTTTTTGATCATTTCCCGTCCAGTTTATAATAATAATCGGATACACTTTCCAGCTGGACGTTATACTCGACTTCTCTTCTTTTTTTTTTATAACCAATCTTTATCCAGTTGCATTCTTTTTTTTTCGAGCTTTTTATCATCGTTTTCTGGTCATTATATGTTACGGTTTGTTTTTTTCCTTTTTCCGACATGCACGGTGGATAAAGAAACTTACATTTAAACAAAAAAAAAAACGATCAAAATTTATCTTCTTTCCTTCTGTTTCATACACGTATACATATATTTACATTTGTTGTGCTTTTCTTTTCGCTTCATATAAATCCTATTAAAAATCGAAACAAGCACCGCATAAGTTTAGAATAAAATAAACAGAGAAGAGAGGAATATTATTTCTACATTAATGACCATTATTATCTATAATCAAATAAAAATTTATTTAGTAGATGAAAAGCGCACTATATTATTACCGGTTTTTAGCAGAATAACAACAACACAATAAAAGAAATGTTTCATGAACTATATGTGTGACAAAGTTGAAAAATATTTATTCACTGACAGTACAGGAAATGAATGACCGAGAAACGAGAGAAATTAGAAAAGTAACCTAACTTCTCAAAAATCTCGCTTAAAATTAAACTGGTTAAAGTTTTTAGTACGCATTTTTTATGGAAAAGAAATGTGTCGGATGTTTATTATTAGACTGTAGAAGAACTTATTGCCTTTCCAAGTTCAAAGTTATTTGTAGCATGGAGTTTATATTCACAAAGAGAAGAGTAAATCTGTTTGAATGACTGAATTTTCTGTAGTCTGACGTCTAAATAGAAATTTACTCATCTCTTTTTTGAACATAAACTCCATACTATAAATAACTTTGAACTTAGATGTAGCATGCTCATCAAAGTAAAATCCTGTCTAAGCTATTAGAAGAATTCTTACATGTGTATGTGTATATAGTCTACGCGCGTTCTACACAATATTTTCGCTTTGTCGTTCTCTTTTTCAAGTTGCATGATACACTAATGATAATGATAATAGTATATTGTCTAGTATCATATCATATGTATAGAAATTAATTATTTGTTTCTCAACATCATCTTTGTATGCAAAAATCACTGCCGCCAATTCTATTCAGAAATTATTTTTAATACTTTTTACTACGCCTGTTCTTTCTTCTAAAACCTTTATTATCTTGTTCCTAATAAATTTTTCTATTTAACAAACAACAAGTATAATCATTAAAAAAAAAACTTTGTTATGTATACAATGGCTAATAGCACAGTATCTATTGGTTCTGGCAGGTAAATATCATTTATTCATGTCAACAGTGAATGTAGAAAATCAGAAAGCTTTTGCTTTAAATAGTTTTTTTTCCTTTTTCAGTATTCATATTATAATAAGCTAAGATCACATGAGCTCTGTTATACGCACATTGTGAAGCAATGATAGTAGATAAAGAGTCGAAAAGCTGTGTTTGCTTTGAAGTTACAATATCCGTATTTTTGTTTTCTGGATAGTACTACCACCGCATTTCATTTTATCGTAGAAGTGTGGACGGTCATATGTGTCCATTTTAAGTTGATCAGTCCGTTATTTTTATTCTTATTTTTCCTTTCCTATATTTCAATATTCAGACATATGATTCTATCATTCAGTATTAACCTTCATTCATTGAGATGTCAAAGAAATTGTTGTTTCCACTCTGAGAGATAGATCGCCAGTATCAATCGTCTATGGAAAGAATAAATTAAAACTAAATTTCCATATTTTTTAAGAGCGTAAAAGCTTTTGATAATAGATACTATCATGTATTTGTGATAGAAATATTACCAAACTTACTGAAACTGTCTAGGCAATCAGGAAGTATTTGTCGAGAAAGGAGAAACGATAAATATAGTGTGACATATAATAGTAACTACTGAGATGAGAAGGCTCTCTGATCTGACCTGGAAGATTTTCATCTTTTACTTGACTGAATTATCTCTCCAGGAAGAGGAATCAGAATTTTTTCAGCAAAAACAAAATAATATTTTTTTCAGTCGTTTTGTGACTATAAGTTCTATTTTAGCTTTTCAATCAGTCATTCTATCTATGATTATTTTGGATATTATTTAAGTTTATCTCAACAAAATTGCCTTTCTTCGCTGATTTTTGCAGATTTCTCTGAAATCAATAATAACCGTACATTTTCCTTTTTTTTATAGATCATTTTTGTCGGACTGGCATTCTTGTTCAATGAGTAACGAAAAGTCACAAACAACAACACCTACGTCATCGTCACCTACACCATCCACTGATCAACAACAAATTCAATCGTCAACAATCACAAATGGAACTGGGGGTGGTGGTGGAGCCCATGACTATTTAATACACACAACAACAACACATAATAATAATAATTCATCCTCAAATTCGACGCCGTCATTATTAAATCAGAACGGTATGTCTGACTTTCCATCTTCAACATGGAATAACGAAACATTAAATAATGTCAACAACAGTAGTTTATTATCATCAAATTTAAATGAAATGAATAATATTGGTCACACATTAGATGCACTTGTACCATTGGTACAAACAATAAATAACAACAATACGAATGGACGTATGTTTTCACCACCGTCCGCATTACAACAAATACCACCTTCTCAAACTCCACCTCCGCCACCGTTAATGAATATTCATAATGGAACAAATGGGCAAATGACATTCCAGCAGGTATGTGAAATTGAAGTTCTCAAGAAGAAAAGGCTAAAAGTCAAAGTGAGATCAGAAGTTGAAATGTGTGGAAAATGTGAGATCCGACATATTCACTTATTGTATCGACTGTATTTACTACTAAGTGAACTGCATTTGTGATTTTCGTGCCTTATATGCTTTTTTTTTATTTTCAGCAACAAGCAACACAAGCTGCTTTACAAAGACGAGCTATAACAGCCAGCCACAATTTTCCAACTCCTACAATAAATCCTAGACCGATGACAAAAAATCAACAACAATCTCACATGTGGAATAATCAGACAGCTGCACCTATCATGAACAATAATATTCAACAACAATGGCAAGGACCTCAACCGGCAGCAGCAATGCCTCTGCCATCACATATGCAGCAAACTATGACAAACGGAGTTAACAACACTTGGAATAGTCCGAATAATGTAGGTAACGCAATGCATGGATTTCCAGCTACATCATCTCGGCGTCCTGTACCATCTTTAACAAATCCTATTAATTCGTCAGCAATGATAGGTAGCGGTGGTAATAATAATAATGGAGGAATGTCAAGTGCACCAAATATCAATAGTTTACATCAGAAAAAGGCAAGTCAACAACCACAAAATAGTTTTTTACCATTTTTACCACCAACGCAAAACAAATTTAATGTACAACAACAACAACAACAACAACAACAACAACAACAGCAGCAGCAACAGCAGCAGTCATCCGTTCGAAGAGCAATGATTCCACAAAATTATAATCCACAAGCGAATAATAATTTACGTTATCATCCAAATAACATAAATAACAATAATTTACTTGATGGAAATGGACAACATATGATGAATGGTAGTGCTATGAATTGCGAGGATAATAATTCACCATTTCCTCCAATGAATGTAAGTTCTCATTTTGCGTGTAACTTACCTTAAACTGCAGAAGCAAGGAATATCTTCCGGTTATACACCTATCTTTACAATTTGGTGTGAAACATATGTAATCAAATCGGATATTACTTTCTTTTTAGTCTGGTGGTGCATACGACATGAGTTCTTTTCATCAATTAATGGACATGATGCGTAACGTTAATACTGATGGTAACAATGAATTTAAATGTAAATCATACTGTTAGAGAGCGGCGTCTTAGCCTTTGCATCATCAGGTTTTGATAGGACAATAGAAACAGGTTCTAGTATAGTCTAGTATCAGACGAAAATTTTAAAATGAAAGGCAACATTTTAGCTGATGGTAAATTGTATTCTGAGCTATGTAGAAAAGACCACAAATTGTGATCATATGTGTTCAAAGAGACTGTTCAGTTATTCAATATTCTCTTTCTGGTTTTGAAAATCGAATTTGTGCAGCAGTTCATAATGATGTCTGGTAGATTGCAATTATCACTGATATATTCAATTTTAGTAAAACGTGTGTACAGCGATGACAGTGGCATGGGTAGTATACTCGATACAGAAAGTCTGATCTCAGTCGGTGGTGGTAATGGAGCTCCTGCATCTAGTTTATTTGGTTCACCAAGGAATATTGTGGACATGAATAAAGAAGAACGATTTTCTCGAAAAGTATTTGTTGGTGGTTTGCCTCCCGATATTGATGAAGGTTTGTTTTTTTCTACACATACGCTTTTCGTTTAAACATTTTGTTGCTTTGCAGAAGAAATTATTGCTCATTTTCAACGTTTTGGGCCATTGATGGTTGATTGGCCACACAAACAAGAAAGTAAATCATATTTTCCACCAAAAGGTCTGTACATTGCTATTGTCTACCTAGCTTTTTTTCTTAATTTTACTGTAAACTTTTTGTTTAAGGTTATGCGTTTTTGATATTCACTTGTGAACGTTCTGTTCAAGAACTAATTGATGAATGTGTTGTTGATGATGGTAAACTTTATATGTGTGTATCAAGTCCAAGTATGAAAGATAAAGCCGTACAAATTCGTCCATGGTTATTGGCTGATTCTGATTTTGTCATGGATGGTTCACAACCGCTTGATCCAAGAAAAACAATATTTGTTGGCGGAGTACCAAGACCACTGAGAGCAGGTGAAAAAAATCTGAGCTAAAACCTGAAATTTCAAAAACTCGATAAAATACTCCTTTTAGTTGAACTTGCAATGATTATGGACAGATTGTATGGTGGTGTATGTTATGCTGGTATTGACACTGATCCAGAATTAAAATATCCAAAGGGAGCTGGACGTGTTGCATTTTCAAACCAACAAAGTTATATTGCAGCTATTTCAGCAAGATTTGTACAATTACAACATGGAGATATTGATAAACGGGTACGTTAGTACGGCAATTTTCACCCTTTTGATGCTATCATTTACGACATATTCTTTTCTGTCTTTGTAGGTTGAAGTCAAACCATATGTATTAGATGATCAAATGTGTGATGAATGTCAAGGAGCAAGATGTGGCGGAAAATTTGCACCATTTTTTTGTGCTAATGTGAGTTAGAACTCATTCGTTGTGTTACGGGCACACATTTTTAAATATTATATTGACAAAGTAAATCTTGTTATGAATTCAGGTAACGTGCTTGCAATATTATTGTGAAACATGTTGGGCTTCAATACATGCGCGATCTGGTCGAGAATATCATAAACCATTAGTCAAAGAAGGAGCAGATCGACCTCGTACATTACCGTTTCGATGGTAGTTATTCGTACACTTAGTACTCATTAGGCAAGACAGGTGAACACTCTCCCGTGTTGTTCTTTGTTCTCTCTCTCTTTCTCGTTCTCTCAGCATTTTGTGCGTGCGTGTGTGTTGTGTATTTGTTTTCTTTTATATATTCTCACGATTTTATTATATATGATGGTTTTTATTTAGTTACGTTATTATTACATTTTTTGTTGTTTATTTTATTTTCCTATGTTTTTTTTTGTTGTTGTTGTATCTTTTTTATGATTAGAATAACCAGCACGCACACACACGTATCCAGCAAAAAAATAACCATGATGATATTGATGATGATGACGATGTTTTCTACACAGAAACATTTCTTCCATTTCTCGGGATGTTACATCTAGACATACGTGTACAGTACTTCGATAGACAGCGAAGATTGACAAATTTCTATGATTTTTTTGTTTTTTAAACTCACGTCATAGTTTACTTCCGGTCACATAGGACTTTCATGACTTATGTGTACAAGTCGAAGTGACAAGTTTGTTAAAGGGACATGAACGAAAGACATCTGCTGTAGTGGTCTTTTTTATTATTATTTTCTTTTCCGTTTTTTTACTTGATATTGCTGGCGAATAAACGTGTAGCCTTTTCTTCCTTTCTTCTTGTGGCATATATGTTCTTCAATGGGCTCGTTAGTTATTGTTGTTCTTTTTTTGTTGTTTGCGCAATGTTCACTCTTTAAACCGGATATTATTTATCCAGCAGTCGTCGATCTCTCTCTTTCTCTCCTTATTCAACATATTTTCTGATAATAAAACAGACCCATTTCGGCTGGTTTTGTGCAATTGTTTTTTTGTCTTCTTTTTTATTTGGGTTCGTTTATTCTTTTTGTATAGAAACCTTTAACAAAAGACAAAAAAAATTTCTTATTTTTTGATATAATTTTTCTCTTCATTGGGGCACTCTACGTTGGTCTAGAAAAACATCATTATTACATTTTGATATTTTTTTTTTTTGTTGCTTTTTGTTTATTTATACATTTATTTTTTTAAAATATAAACTATAAATGATGCGTGCGAAGAAAGATAATGTACTGAACGTGTATTTCTTTGATATATCCAAATATGTGGGCCCGTTTTTGATCCGGTGAACGGGCGTGATGTTTTTCTATGTTAGTTTCCACTCATCCCCGCTCCCATAACACAAAAAAAATTAGAGCATTTGATGCAGATCAGTTTTTGCTTTTCCATTTTTTGTCAAACGAACATTTTGTTTATGAAATTTTTGCTGTTTTTCTTTTTTTATGCATTATGATATGTGGTTTTCGTTTTATATTTGTTTATTTCTTTTCTTTCTCTCTTACTGACTGTACTCTTTTTCTTTGTTTCCTGTTCATTGTTGTTTTTAATTTGTATTTCGTTGTAACACTATTGTTGTTGAACAAAAACGGCAAATAAAAATTGAGAATACATTTCAAGTTTAGTAAAATATTGCTCTTCAGATATTTGTTCAGATAATCTTTTGATAAAGTGGAAATTAATCATTTTTACTCAGGTATGATTTCTTCAACTACTCGACAGCAAAAAAGTTGTAGATTAAATATGATAGTATTACATTGTATATTTAAATAGAAGAAATATGAAAGCTACAAATGAAAAGAGGCAAGAAAAGCGGGGAAACGCAAATATAAAACTTTTATACTCAACAGAACGAGATTAGTGGGTACAAAAGCAGCTATGTAATAAACTTCTCGGATCCATGTGCTCACGTGAAGAATTCATTCATACTCCTGTAACACAACAGAAAACAAGATAGATTTAAGAGACGAATTAAAAGAAAAGACTTTTTCAAGCACTAACTGGAACTGTCAAAATAATTAGGAATGATATCCTACTTCATAAAATATACTCTCAGAGTTGAAAAAAAAGGAAGTAAATATCCTCTGCTTTTTTCTCTTACAGATTTTCAAAAACAAACACACACTCACGGAAGTATGTTATCAACACCATTCAGTACATCAAACAGTACAAGCAAAAGAAAGGATGATGTTAAACGTCGTCTACAGTCAGTATTAAGTTTCAGTCCATATGCTGTTTACTATGGTTTCGTTCCATTTGTTATTTATCTTGGATTTAAACTTGGTGCAGATCCAGGCACACCACCATTTACGATATTGAGTATTTTACCTATTGGATAGAACAGAAGAAACAAATAAAATACATTAAGAAAGTCGTTTATTAAGACTTGTCTTGTTTTTTTGTATCTGGCATTTTTTTCCAACCATTTTGTATGTTAATAAACAAAAGATAGATAATTCTCTGAATGGTTAGAGAATTTACTTAAGACAAAGCATGAATTACTGTGATGATATATTTGAGCATGATGATTGTTTGATCTGTCGAAATACGATGACGGTAATAAGTTGAATTTTTCAACAATACCAGTTCAATTGCCATAGTTTTACATAGAATATACTTGATTTTTATTACTACTGTTGTTGATCGAATTTAAAACTCTTTTTCCATTAGACTTCGTATTTTTGTTGGATAAAAACGAAGGAGAAAGACAAAAAAAACACATAGAAGTGTATGCGAAATTCGTGTTTAGGAATTACAAAGAATCAGATAAGTAAACACACTTACTGAATTTTTCTTAGATGAAGTGTTATGTTTTACAAATTGATCTTGATTATGGCATGACTCGTTTACACTTCTCAGTGGGACTACTAAAAACTTTTGATATACAATATGAATTTCTTTCAAAATTTAGCTTCATATATTACTATTGTAGTAGTCCAAAGTTACGATGAGAAATTAAAAAAAGTTGCTCTGTCTTTTTTATTTAGACCAACTAAGAGACCTTGTTCCTTTGAATTTTAATCCAATTTGTAGTTTGCTATAAAGCGCGAAAGATTATGCGCAGAAAAAGTGAATTCATAGGTAATCAACTATGGTAATCAACCAGTGGTTATATTCGCGAGATCTTCAGAGGGCCTTCAGGGATCACCGAAGGTTCTCGGAAAGATCTCCAGAAAACCTTTCAGGATTTATTGAAATATGAAACTCCAGCAAAATACTTGCAGAAATAGCCCGCTACGGCCTGTCCAATGGGCATATTATCAAAACCCTCTGATGATCTCCAAAGGGTATCGATGACAGTCATCGACAACGTCACTGACAGCTGCCAGGTGCCCTTCTTCACATGAAAATAAGCTGTTTGTGGCCGTATCTATCGAAAAAATAAAAATTCTCAGATGTAAGCGGTATTTGTGCGATAAGAAGCCTATATACGAGAAAAAAAAACACAACTGGCAGATGTATCTAAACGATAGTCGATTACTTATAATTTATGCTGTTTATGAACAATATTCCAATATTGTTCTATACTAAGTGAAGTAAATTATAATATTAAGTGAAAACAGCCTAAACACCTCAATTTTGATAAAACTCCGTTTTCGCTGCGTTTTTGAATTCTATTCGCAAAATAAACATTGCCATCCAATCCAGCGTAGTCGATTACGTATGTTCCATCCGATTTCAAGGCTACCTGGAATCACTGGATACCAGTCCTAAGGTTTCAGTGAAATCCGATTCCACGCCTGAACCAGTGGAAACCAAGATCTCGCTTGGCTTCTATCTTAAAGAGGACACTTTGGATTATCCGTCCATGAAGGAAAACGAAAGTATTTGTACTTGAAGATTTCGAGCTATGAGTTGACTTTCCAAAGATCTCTCTAAAAACCTACTTCAAAACAATATTTTCAAATTAATATCTATTATAAAACTGTGCCTCAAAGTCTCTTCTTTTGAATGGTGAAAACCCGAACTCTCTACCACATTCAGTTACCGAGATAACCAAAAAATAGTCGGGGGCATTGTATTTCGTAACGGACAATAGTAAATTTGATTTAATGAATCTGATGAATTTATTTTATTTTATTATTTTCTCTACTAATAGAAAAAAGAATTTTGCTCTCCACAATCGTAACTTTATAGAGCCATAGTCATATATTATAAAAAATATTTTACTTTAATAATTTAATAAGCCAAAGATTTTTTATAAGACTTTTAAATTTTTTAAAAAAAAAAAATTTAAAATAATATTTTAAAAAATTAACTTTTTTAAAATTCTATATTATAATATAAGTAAGCACACTACTATAGTTATTTGTACCAAATTACAGAAAAATTCGTTTTTGTTTTGTGTAAAATTTTTCTATTATTTAAAAGTGGTCGAATTTTGTATTAGTCCCACTGAGAAGTGTAAACGAGTCATGGTAATTGCGATTCATCTGATCTTTCAAATTCATCTCTTGTTTGATGGAATGATTTTGTGACTGTTTCGTCTATTATTATTGTCATACAAATTTTCCTCGCCATTATAATACTAATTTTTCTGATTTCATTGATGACGATACTGATTGTTTACAGATGAGTGTGATATACGTTGTTGTTGTTTCTTATAATAGTAATACTTACGATATTGCTTGGTGAAATAATTCAAAGATGAACGATTCAGTTCATTATTATTATTTATAGATGATGGTTGAATGTTGTTGCTTTTGTGGTTGAAAATATTGTCGAAATAATAGTTTATTATCATTATTTCGTACCGATTTATTTTGTGTCTGGTATCTTCTCATTCCATGTTTTGATAATACATGAATTAAATAAAATAATTTTTCATACAAATCATGATTGAAAAATGTATTAGAGTCTTGTTTAATTGAATTTACAATTGTTTTCTCTGTTTTTTCAAGTGCACATAAAACTTGACCAAATACACTTGGTTGTGTCCATGTTTTACAATTGTCGACTGCATCATTCGACACTAATCTTACTGAAAACAATATGTCTTCAAGAGATACTTTTTTATCATCGATCTTTTGTAAATTGGTTGTTACTTTTACTGTATTATCAGTACTGTTCGTTGTTATTTGTTGTCGATTGCTCTTCTCCGTAATCGTGAGCATACATGAGGGTGATGCGAGGAGCGCTGTTCCAAATTTTGTATCATTTTCATTATCAACATAATCGTTTTCCAAATCACTTAGGTTTAACATTGTTGTTAATTCTGTTTCTTTCAGTTGTTTTATTTCAATAGAAACAATCGGCGAGGTAACAAAATTAAACGCTTGCTTTTCATTGCCATTATCTGCTAAATATTCAGATGCCAAATCATTAAGTGAAAAATTTCCTTCGTCATTAACAATGTCAATTGCTGATAGACAAACATTGTCACTGATCGGTTCTGTAATAGTAATATTTAATATATCCTGATTCATTCGTTCTTCTACTGAAAATACGTTTAAATAGACACGGAAAATCAGATGAAAAGACAAGACGGTATTTTAGACCAAAAAGCGTACAGCCTAGATCGTAATAATGTGAAATGATTTCTGAAACAACGAGGAATAGACATGTTACATTCGAAGAAATCTATCTGTTTGAGTAACAGGATACTGATCGACGACAGTCTGAATTTGTGTCAACATGTTTTGGTTCGCGATTGAAATCTCAGAGTATTATTCGAAAATTCAAGACTTAAAGATCGGTACATTGGATCATTGTAAAGTAATAGTGGTAAAATTAATGAAATAACTTTTTTTTCTTTTTATTTTGGTTACTGATGACTTACATATTTCACTCGGCTATAACCTTTTCAGTAATCATAGAAAAATAAATATCAGATAAAAATACGAGATATTATTAATAAAATGTGATATCAGCGCAGGAAGTTATGGTGGGAGTGACGTACTTAATGGAAAGAACTAAGAGAGTCGAATCGACGAAACGGCAATTCTACTTCATTAGTTGAGTTCAAATATACTAAATAATGATCAATATAACATATTCATGAAATCCACCGGAATAATATCCTCGATATTTCCCTAAAATCTCGTATTCTTGTCTGATGTCTACTTTTTCTAAGATGTCGAGCACCCTTCACATCAAACGGTATCATATCATGGTAAATTAAATCTAATCAATTAATGACGATCTCTTTAATCGATCGTATTCTTCAGCAACATCTTGAGATGAAACTATTGTCAGATAAAATAGATTTTCAATCTCGTTTTTTTATTTTTAGAGAATTTTATTTGAGATTCGATTTTTTATCGTTCTGTTGGTCGATACGGTCTTGTATAATATTCTAGCATTTCTTCAACAATATGGAATATCTTTTATAACAATCATCACTTATATAATAAAAATAACTACTATCCGTTTTTAAATAAAAGGCGGACGAGTTCTCATGCTTATAAGTTTTTAAGGAAAAGAGTTAGAGATCTGCGGTTTTCGCCATTCAAAAGAGCAACTCAGGGTATACAAGTATACACGAAAAGAAAATTTTTGTGAAAGTTTTAGTGGACGAAAGTTGGAAAAATAGAGTGTTTTCCAAAAAAAATCTTTTTTTATTTTTTCGCTAGTCTTATAGAGTAAGATGTCCTCTTTCGAATGGTATCTAAGCGATCCTACAAATTTTGCTTCCTTGCCGAGATACAAGCGTTGTAAAAATAGCTCACTTTTTCCGAAATTCGAGTTTTTAGTCGTAAAAAGTGTCAGTATATAGATATTCGAGCTATAGATATATATTGCGCTGATCATCGCACTGATGTCACTTTTTTGTTTGGAGGAGAAAAAGATGAGTTAACAGAGTTTTTTGAACAAACCGCATATTTTGCCTTTTCGCTTAGAAAACTTACTTTTTCAAAAAACTCTGTTAACTCATCTTTTTCTCCTCCAAGCAAAAAATGTTCAATTCAAACTTTTTTTCGGAAAACACTCTATTTTTCCCACGTCCACTAAAACTAGATTGAGAAAACTTTCACAAAAATTTTCTTTTCATGTAGACTTGTGTACCCTGAGTTGCTCTTCTGAATGGCGAAAACCGCAGGTCCCTAGCTCTTTTCCTTAAAAATCTATAAGCATGCGAACTCGCCCGCCTTTTATTTAAAAACTGATAGTAGTATTTAATTAATTTGAATGCTTCTTTCGTTTATCATTCTTGTAATGTTGTCTTCTTGATTGATAACGTTTTGAATCATATTTTGGTAATAATTGTATAAACGAAAATCTCTTACTAGAGATGACTTGACTTGAAAAAAATTTCTCAATCAAGCCCCAGAAAATTGTGGACCAAGTCACTTGATTTGGACCTGAGGCATTTTTGGCTTGACTTGCCCAGCTCTGAAGGGAACGAATTAGTCTGTAAGGAAACTTATATCTGATTTTACTTCTTAGTTATTAATCGCAGATACTATCCATTAGAAGGCCTAGATGAACATTGATTTTACAACAATGCCACCGTGACGCATACCTTTTCTACGCATAAGTTATCATTCCATTGCAATGACTGTAGCTTCTATGGACATGTTCGTAAAGGTCGTTATTGTCCCATTTAAACATAAAGAACGTAGGTGAGTAAGGTAGAAAATTGTCCCAAAACAGAATTGATTTTTTTCGGCACCTTTGATCCCCCTCAGGATTTCTGGAAAACTATTTTTCTCCAATATTTTCAAACCCATATGAGTTAGAGGCAGAATTTGACGCTAATTACAAATATTACCTTCTAAATGGAAAAAGGTTGACTTTTCATAGAGCAAAGCGGATTTTCCTAAATTCTCACTACCAGATGGTATTCTACAAATTTTATCTGGTGAGTCATACTAAAAATGCGTTTTATAGCTTCAAAAGAAGTTCAGATTACGCAAAGATGTTTTTTCTTTCAGAATATGTGTTTGAAAACAGGATCTATTTAAGCCAGGTGATTGAAAAGTTCAAGATAGGACCTGAAATCGACATAATTCTACATTCCTTTTATTTTTATCATTGTAACTGAACGAAAGCTGGAAGCAATGAGAAATTTATATCTACTAGGCAACTTTTTATGCTTTATCAAATGGTTATATTTTAAAAAGGAAAAAAGATATGCTTTCTGCACAAATTAGAAAAGATTTTCGAAAACAGTAGAAACTTTACTACATTTTAACATTATCGCCATTCAAACAACGTTTTTATTCAAAATAAATTTCAGATTCGTCATCAGCACCGAAAACTGAGTCGAACCATGTGTATTTTACCATTTCTACATGATTCTGATTTCAGGTCTAAAACTGGACCCTCAGGGAAAACACAAAAAAAGTGTTGCCCTAGTTTTAGATTAAAATCCGATGTTTATACGTAACTAGACACGGAAGGTTAGAACATGACAAAAGAACGACTGAAAACCCTTTTCAACCTTTTTGAAGCTAATATTCGTAATCAGCGTCAAATTCTGACCATATGGTTTCGAAATTATCGGAGAAAATGCTTTCCAGAAATCTTGAGGGGAATGAGAAACTAAGTGGTGGAAAACAGTCCTAGTGACCCTCTGGCACGTTTCCAACCGAAAAAAATCAATTCTGTTTTGGAACAATTTTCGAAACATTGCATAATTATACATCAAATTGTAGCTCTTGACGAGTTGATCCTAGTGGTGAAGGAATTTGGTCTCGATCTAACTTTACGTTCGAGTGATACTCCATTTACTAGAAAAATTCCTGAAGTTTGACCTCGATTTTCTCCTAAACGCTCCGAAAATTTTTCGAGATTTTTTCAGAATAGGAACTACTTAGTAGGATCTATAACTTTGTCCATACAACTATCCTCGACACTTTCCATTTTTTACCCTCCGTTTTCCAGAAAAGCCGTTAAAACCTTACTTCATGAAAAGAAAATTGAGCCATTATGACTCTATATTCCTGTTCAGCATTAAGAATTCAATATTTTCTGAGGCTTCTTTGTGTTTCCACACCGCAGTTTTCTAAGAGGATTTCTGAAAAACCAAGGGTGAAAAATGGAAAGTGTCGAGGATAGTTGTATGGACAAAGTTATAGATCCTACTAAGTAGTTCCTATTCTGAAAAAATCTCGAAAAATTTTCGGAGCGTTTAGGAGAAAATCGAGGTCAAACTTCAGGAATTTTTCTAGTAAATGGAGTATCACTCGAACGTAAAGTTAGATCGAGACCAAATTCCTTCACCACTAGAATCAACTCGTCAAGAGCTACAATTTGATGTATAATTATGCAATGTTTCGTTCATTTTCACCGACGGTTTTCGGTTTTACCCTCACCAAAAACTTGTGTCTAGCAAAGCACTTTCCACACGTTTTTCCAAAAAGCGTAAGCGAGACTTTTAAATTATTTTTGATGCTCTACACGATGGGCAAAGTGAAACTTTCGCGGCAAGATACTCTGTATAAAGTCGGACTTGTGTGGAAGCACCCTGTATCCAGCACAGTAAACAATTTTGACACGTTACATTTGATTCTGACTTTTTAACAGCGGCTGCTTCTAGACTGATTTCATTCTTTATACCTCTGAATATCTATTTAAAAGAGAAAAACTTTCTTGTCCTATTTCTTGCCATTCCAGTCAAGATTCTGTTTTGAAAAAACATGAAAAATCAACAAAGAAATGAGGTAAGAATCTTGAATGAAATGGCAAGAATTAGGACAAGAAAGTCGGCCAATAAAGCAAACGACTATTAAAAAAATATAAGCTGAGGGGAACCTCAGGCAAAAAATTTCTTGTAGTAAAGATAGATTATTCAACACATTTCGTAACACTATTTGTATGTAACACGATTTGTTTTCCTTAAAAGAGCCCACAAGCTTTATTGTTTAAGAATAGAAGCGCAAGAAAAATACCGTAGTAGTGTCCTGTAACTGAAACTATAGAAAAATACGTACAAATAGAAACACAAACATGTGAAATTACTTTCGTTGTTTACTGCAAAATCAAGTCCACTGCTTCTAGTCTATATATATTTTATGATGACGGTAGTTGTGAAGCAATTATTAGTATTAGTCATTGGAAATTGCAATAAATTTCATGTACCATTACGTAAATAAAATAATACCTGTTGAAATGACAGGAATAAACAAAAAGTTTCCTTCAGATCACTTTCAGTATGCGTGTTAACATTCCCTCACTGCTGCCTGTCCAAAGGATGCCAGTAGCAGTCCTTCTCGAGCCTTCCCCCGGCCGCGTCAGGTGGTGTCAATATTCATTCCCAAAAATCATTGGATCAACTAACTGACTGTAGTCAGAAAGTATGACTCATGATTCATACTTTCGTGATTCACAGATAATAGTCGTAAAGTTACAAGAAAAAAACAGAAATCAGTGGATCACAGTTGCACTAACGAAAAAAATCAATTTGTACAAAAAGTTATGAAGGCGTCGATCACCATCTACCGCTTTAGTTCCTAAGACCTATGTAGAGGCCTACCAATCATATGAAAATCTTAAGCGATGGCGGCAAAAATGACTCATATAATGACTCGAAGCCCAAGAACGCTTATTCCTTTTATTCTTTTATTTTCTTGTGACTTTTCTTTTAGCTACGGTTACAAGTGTGTTATATTTAGTGCTGAAAATTTCACATTGTAATTGAATGAATGAAATATTGCAATACACGACAGAAGCGCACCTAAAGTATAGATTTGCACCGGTATTCCCCCTTTCATAAGACTATAACAGGCTAATGAAACTATTACTCCTCAAGTAAAACTTTAGTAATGAACTTAAGCTTAAGACTCTTCTCAATTCACGGAAGCTGAGAAATGAGAAAAGAATAAATAGCGCAATAGTCACTCACACTTACGAGAACACAAACACAAATGTTAAACTTGCTGCAGATAAGAGAGAAAGAACTATTATAGCAATAATCAAGCTTACGATGAATACAAGAGAGACAAACACCACGCCAAGAATCAGCCATGAAATGATTTGAACACTGTCGCTTGGTCGAGTCGCTCAGGCCAATGAGCTTAAAGTGTAGTGCGAAGCAGAGCTCTGTTGTTTTGTATATCGTCACTAACCTTCACGAATTCCAATGTGTAATTTTTAACTATTTTAGATTGATATTCCATTAATTAATCACTTTAACTAGCAACAACAAGGAAAACTATGGGTTGTGACGGTGGAACGATCCCAAAACGTGACGAATTAGTAAGAAAAAAGAAAAAGCCTGAAAAAAAAGACAAAAATGCTGCGAATATGGCAAAATGGCGTCATTGTTCATTGAAACATGATCTGCTTAAACGTCCTATTGTATCATGTGGGAAAGGCTTACTATACAACAAAGATGCGGTTATTGAATATCTGTTGGATCGAATGAAATTTGAAAATGGACCATCACATATTAAAAATTTAAGAGATATACGTGAATTAAATTTAACTGTTAATCCATCCTTCAAAGAAAAAACTAATGAATTGGGCACTGAATACCGAGACGTATATAAAAGTGAATTTTGCTGTCCATTGAGCGGGTTAGAAATGAATGGAACATATAAATTTTGTTATTTATGGAAATGTGGTTGTGTTGTCTCGGATCGTGCATTACGTTCGATACGAATGCCTTCGACCTCATCAAAATCTTCATTAGCATGTCCAAAATGTGGTAAAGAATATTCGACTGATGATATTGTTATTATTAATCCAGAAACTGAAGATGATATTACAAGCATGGAAGAACGACGATTAAAATTAAGTCAACAAAAGCAAACAGATAAACGAAAATTAGATGAAATGAACAATAACGAAGAAAAAGTGAAAAAATCTAAGACAAACGGTAATTTCATTCAAATGACGTATTTACGAGAAGATCTGGGTGTAAGACCTTTCTACCTTGCAGATTCGTCTGTAAACTTTTGTTTTTTTAAATCATTTTTAATTAGTGCGGAAAAGATTTTAAAAACGATTATCTTCTGCAGTATTGGCGATCGTTTCTGTATTAATCTATAACTGCTATTTTTTGTTGTTTTAGATGTTAGCAGTGTTACATCAACTGCCGATGTTCCTTTATCTTCAACTGCCGATGTTCCTTTATCCTCAACTGCCGATGTTGCTTTATCATTAACGGCTACAACTGTCACATCAACGGTTGTTACAAGTAAAACTGCTATTAATCAACAAAAAGTTACAACGCCGTCAACATCAGTAGCAACGTCAAAACTTGCATCAAAGTCAAAATTAATATCGAATAATGGTGGTAGTATTAACAATAAGAAAGTCTCAATTCAAGAAGATCCAAATACGACTGCATTATATAAATCATTATTTACTACAAGTGCCTCAGCTAAGAAACAGCAATTAAATAAAGCTCACTGGGTTACATACAATCCATTGTATTATTGATTTCTCATTTCAGTACAGAACAAAACAAAAACTGTTTTAACAAAAGTTTTCTTTAAAGCGCTCTTGAATTCTTGCAGCTGTGGTTGTAAAACATTGTTAACATATGTGTTGTTTTTGTATTTTTTTTCTCCTGTACTCGTATTTAGACAGTCCGCAATAAATATTGTTTGATTTCGTTCATTTCATTTTTCTCACGCGATTAATCAGTAAGACGAACACAGAGATGGGCGAGTCTGAGTCACAATTCGGACTCGAGTCGCATTTTTCTATGAATCGGACTCAAGGTGAAAGACTGAATAAACTTGATAAACTCACTCCAATCACTTTTGAGTCAGTCATGTGCAACTTGGGATTGTTATGACGATATTTATTATATTTGTTATATACTAGAAGAGGGAGAGATTTGAGAATATTCTAAGTAGAACATCGCGTCACATGAGAGGATTGAAGATCTGTTCTTGGAAAAATCAATCAGGAGGAAGTTTTTCTCTAGAAAATGACTCGAGTCAATTTTTGATGCGACTCGAGCTCGGATCTCGACCTGAAGGTTACTGACTCGAACTCAACTCAGACTCGAAAAAGTGATGACTCGCCCATCTCTGGATGAACAGTTTAAGAAGTTATTAATTTATTCTAGAGATTTTGACATGTTTAGCATACAAAACACTAGCGTGAGAGAGTTTTTTCCTGATCAAACGTAAAAAATGGAATTGAGAAGAGTCGTAAGCAGTTCATCACTAAAGTTTTGCTTGATGAGTAATAAGTTTCATTAGTCTTTTAAAGTCTTATGAAAGGGGATAATACCAGTGCAAATCTATACTTTAGGTGCAATAGTTAAACAACTGTAAATAATTCAGTATAACAATAAGCGTTTCTATAAAGATGATAATAGTAATAAGAAAAGCAAACGTTTATTTGAATGTGACTAATTGTGTCCACAGCTAGTGGAACATAGAATCTATGTTTTTGTATAACTTCTCCAACTAACCCAAAGGCTACAGGAGTAACAGTTCTATACTCGAATCCTTAGCGGTTTCACAAAAAATTTTGCGCCTCCCTGGAGACTGTCTTAAATTAGCTTTGCATACTATCTAAAAATACTATATAAACTATCTTAAAATATATGGAGTCTTAGGCTGATGTAGATTCTGTGTTAAAACCAGTTGTGGAGAGTATCTTAAATTTGCCCTTGTGGTTAGTTTTAATGCTAATGGTGCTTATGATGGCAGTAAGACTATCCTAAAGATGGACATGGTTAGTGACTTAGATGTTTATATAGAATATCTGAAAGGGATACATGGAGATTGCTCTATAATTGAACGTGGAGAGTGTCTCAAATTCAGTATTTCATCATTTATTAGAGCTTTTAATTTATTGTACGATTGTATCGGATAGAACCCTGTCATTATAACGCATTGCTACTATACTGTTGTTCGTTCAAATTTTAGTGGAAACTGGCACTATTTGAAGTCACAGAATATATGAATAGTTTCTGACGTTATAGTTTTTGATCTGAAAACCTATTTATTACTAGCTAGAGCAGTTACACATTCCAGCCCAAAGGGACTATGCGAACCAGCTTTTATTTACTTATTTCTCTATTATTACAATGGACAAATGTTTTTCTTCAGTACTGATCAGTTTATGTTCGTTTGTGCTTCGATACTGATCTGCTATTATACACCTTGGGTAATCTCTTATCGTTCAAAAAAAATCTATGGCTTTTATATGATCGTAAGCGGTCTGACCGGTGCAAAGGATGAGCCAAAAGAGGACAAGAAGTCTTTCTTTGAAAAAGACATGTTTTCTTACAATTGTGAATTATGACTATTTCTCGAGCCGAAGAGGCTGTTGGTAATTTCTAAGAAAGTAAGACGAAAAGACCTTGTAGCTGATAAATAGATCGTAAGCATAATTTGTGCAAGAAAACACTGTATTTTTTCTATCGATTCTAGATAATGAAAAGATACAATCGGCCTTCTTCAGACCATAAATACTGTCGTCCAACTATGCGCACGTCGACATAAATAGAATGGTAAATTCCGATCAAATACCATCAGCGATGAATGTTATTTCCAAAATGGAAATATCGCCGGATGAAAAAGAAATAGATTCATCGACACATGATCAGAAAAGTCCAGAAACACAAAACGTAATGAATTATGATCAAAAGAAGTGTATCGGATTGAATGTTAATTCAGCGTCAACTGGCGGTGCTGTTGTCGATGAAGCTGAAGGAATTTGGAGTGCCGATATTGAACAGAGTTTTCTCGAAGCGTTAGCTATTTATCCGCCATGTGGAAGACGTAAAATTATTTTAACTGATGAAGGTAACTAAAGGATAGAGTATGTGTCAACTCAATGAATGAGCACACGATTTTAATATATCGTTGTAGGAAAAATGTATGGACGAAATGAATTAATAGCTCGCTATATTAAAATTCGCACGGGAAAATCTCGCACGCGGAAACAAGTATCATCACATCTCCAAGTACTAGCTAAGCGTCGTTCGAAAGAACTGCAGTCATTGCGAAACAATAAAGAAGCTCAACAATTGATACTTGATAGATTAAAACGGTATACATCAGCTGAAATTGTATCTATGAATGTTGATGATAACAACAATGAAAGTAGTGAAGATAATGATGAAGAGGATGAATTACCTCAAACACCTTTAGTGCAAGCAACCGTACTCCAAAAAGCCGTAAAAATAGAAAAGAGTGATAATCAACAGTATCGCGATAATACGCATAAACCGGCTAAACATCGTCTATCAAAAAAGCCAACGTCATCTGTTCATAATAATAACGTTGTAACAGTGCCAATCTCTACAGATGCACACAGTGATATTCCATTACACATTAATAATATTCTTCATCCACTTTATGTT
The DNA here is from genome assembly GCA_905250885.1 of Didymodactylos carnosus. NCBI lineage: Eukaryota > Metazoa > Rotifera > Eurotatoria > Philodinida > Philodinidae > Didymodactylos > Didymodactylos carnosus. Next base: position 34,606 of record CAJNOQ010000838.1, read on the forward strand.
CAGAGTAAAGTAAGTGAGACAACGAAATCTGAGCCCATCGTGGGTCACATTGCCTCCACATCTTCAACGTCTTCTGCATCCACGTCACCTAAAACTTCACCGGGAATAAAAATACCGATAACAAACCGTCTGCAACCATCAGTTACTGTCTTGTCACAACAATCATCGAATTTATTAAAAAGTAATATAATTAATATCACATCTAATCAAATTGCACCGTCGTTGAGACATACTGAATATGACGAGTTTGATCAACTCGGTAAAATAACAATTCCACCGACCTCATCTCTTGCTCCGAATATGATTACATCAATAATTGAAACGGGACAGTATTCAGGTATAATTCTGTCAAAATGCGCTGTCTAAGTTTCATCGAAATATCATTTTTGGATGTTTTATAGGTTCAACATTGATTCGTTTAAACAATCCCGTAACAACAACAAATCTTTTACCAAGTTGTTCATCGAATCCATGCCTAAATGCGACAACGACAACTACAACATTATCTCCATCAAATGCGCGTTGTCTTGCTTTCTCTTCGGCCGGACCATCATCTGCCTGTTCATCTAGTTCATCCTCTATCTTTTCCTCATCATCAAGTCCATCACGTTCTGGACAAGCGTTCATTGGCGATGAACATTTCCGTTTACAAGAATTAAATGCATTTGTCGAAATCATACGACCAAATTTTGTACGAGAACGTCATTATCCATCTTTGTATCAAACACAAGAACAACAAACCGTAATACATCGGCATAACATGGTTCATTTAAATTCAAACGATTTACAATTCAAAAACGTACCACAATTTGAAACAATTGCCATTCATCAAATATGGGATAAATTCCCATCGCATGATGGTCTAAAAGATTTATTTGAACAAAATCCTATGGGACGATTTTATTTAGTTAAATTTTGGGCTGATGTTAATTTTTTACGTTCAGATATGAAATTAAAAGAAAAAGAAACATTTTTTACATCTTATATATTTGATAGTACATGTTTAAATTATGGTATTCATGTTTCAACTCGTCTTTGTTCATTCGGAAAACAAGTATTGGAGAAAGTCGAAACAACTGAGCCAACTCAACAACATGTTGATGGTGGTCTTGAACATTACCTTTATCGATTTGAACGTTCGCCATTATGTGATTATATGGTACAATTTATACAAAAATTACGATCATTACCCACACATTCTCTAATGAATAGTGTATTAGAAAATTTTACCGTCTTGCAAGTTGTTAGATGTCGTGATACCCATCGATTATTATTATGTATAGCCTATGTTTTTGAAATTGGTACATATGATTCAACAGAACCACAATATCATGTTTATAAACTTGTTGGAAACTGATTGACTCTCTATTGTGGATAAGATAGGATAAAATTCAATAAACGCTTCCAAATCTCTCGTAAATAAATAAACATAATTTTGATAATCTTTACGTGAGAGTACTATATATCTGCAATCTATTCTTCCTTTCTTACTCGGTGACATTCTTTTTGTGAAAATTATTTGTTTAAAATATTTAGAACAGTGTTTGCGCTCTTTTTTTTTCTTTCTATTTTTTTTGCTCACATTTATTATTCAATTAGTAATCAAAACATACTATGCTTTGTTGTATTTTCAAAAAAATCCACTTGTGAACTACCGAGTGACGAAACCCAGCGATGCTTGTTTTTTTTGTTTTGCATGTGCCCTTTTTACTAACAAAATCTTTTTGTATTCATCAATTGATATATATTTTACACTTCCATTTTCTCTATTTTCTGTGTATATGTAGACTTCGAACAAAGAATTTTATGCTAGTAGCACGTATTACGTTTTTTAAAGATGAGATGTATCCAGGATTGTTGTGATAATATATGTATACTAGTCCTCAGAGAAAATTACGGTAATAATTTTGTGTCAAGTGACATCTTCATCTCGTATTTTTATTAGTTGATATCAAAAATTTCGTCCTTGTTTCTAAAACAAAGTGTGTTATATCCCAGATTTTTTCGGTTTTTATCTTCTTATTTTTTTCTTTGTTCAGCTATTCTTGTAACAAATGTGTATTCTATTCAATCTTCATTTGAATGTTTTTCTAAAATAAAAATGTTTTCTTCTCTTGCCATTTTCATTGATGTATAGATACATTATATAATACGGTTATCAAAACGTATTTTCTCGTCCTGATAACTTAATATTCAATAAAAAAAGAAAAGGAGTAAAACTTTCAAGAAAATATCGAACATGATTGAGATATCTATCTCGTTCATGATGTGTGTTCGAAAAAAAGAGGTACAGAGATTTGAGTAGAACAGTTGAATATGATATAGCATCATGAATGCTGTATAGGATGACCAGACACTGGATTTGTATTTCAAAATCAGAGCTATTATTTATTTTGCAGACTATTCATGCATGAATTTCGAACCATATAACATGTGCAATTATCACAAGCATTTGAAATGTGTTGTTAACTATTATAAGTGTTAAGTAAGTTTAGATAGATAACATTAATCAACAGAAGATAAAACAATATTGGTCTAAGTGATAGAGATTGGAATCTTCTTTTTTATGTCAATATTTCATAATCTTGCATAGGCCTTGTCCAGACTACTGATCCCAATTGGCTTTAAAACCTTAATTCCGACTTAAGTTGTGTTTTCGTGACGACTTGGATCGGAATTAAGGACTTGTCGACTAAACAGATTCGTTAATACTTTTTAACTTTTATAGTCTGAACATGGCTATAGATTGTAAAAACACTTCATATACATTTGATTGCTTTGAATTTATGTTGGTATCAATAGACAGCATAAGTTACAAACTAGGCTTATCCTCATTTATAAGACCTTTCAACTATTCTGGCAAGCCTCTACTGGTTAGTAAGTATGCTATAATCAAAACTTACAAGATTGAAGGAATGACGAAAGTATCATGTAGATGAATCAAAAAAGTATTCATTCACGTGGTCTGTGCTAGACAAAATTCAATCATCTTGAACATATCATTTGGTGACATTGATCAAAACTATCTAATTCAAAGTGAATTGTCATACTCGATTGTAGTCTGCAGAAGATACTCATCTGCACTGAATAGAACGAGAAAAAAGTGCCCTACTTAGTTGATCTATAAGCGATGGAAAAAACCTTTTAACTCACTAGTGAACTTGAAATATAAAAGTTCTTTAAAAGATTAAAAAGAATGATCTTCTATCGACATTAGTTTTTCTAGACAGAAGTCAACAATTTAGTTCAAACACTCTCATTTTTATATCTGAAGCAGAAAAAGACGGAAACATAATAGATTATACGTCTCGGATGCCACTGTTCACACTAAAACTCTCTGTTAAAAAGACAGAACGTCGAGTGAGAGGAGATGGATCCCACTTGGAACGACGATGCATCTTATAAGATGTTTGTGAGCTTCAACTTGGAGAATCGGGTATTCAGCTACAGAGATTCGATTCGAGATGAGAGATCGAACAGAAATGTTGTTCAGACTGACTGAATAAGAGTCCCCTTCTAGTTAATGGAAATAAATCGTCTGATTTGTGTCTCAGAACAAAACCAAACCAAGGTGATATTGCGCAAAACCCTTTTAGTTAGGGAAAACCTGCCGTACATGTCTATGAGCGTGGAACAGTTGGGCTTGATGGACGCTTAACATATTTTTATAAAATCGATTTTGGTTTTGCATATTAGATAAGAAAGTGAGGGGTGTGCGTGAGGGGTATTTTAATTTGGAATAGTTCAAAAACGTGTTGGTAAAACTCTGGAAGTAAAAAGCACTATTTGCTATTTTTCAAATTAACATCTGAAGGCGCTGTGGCAAACAAGAGATTTATTTTTTTTGATTTTTAAACACATCTTTTAGAGAGTCGATTTTTTTTCTTCGTCTACTGATGTCAGTGACGTAGTTGCCAGTGAATAAATCAAAATTAATCAGTTTTATTAATGTATTGGTACATGTTTGAGTACTGCATTCATGTGTTTGCAGGGGATAAAAGAAAATGAGAATACGAAAAGAAAAAACGTTCAAGAGTTTTGAAAAAAAAGAATCGTTTTTATTTTTTTTAAATACGCTTGTTTGAAAGATTAACAGCCGCTGAAAAGTTTTATCTTATGGCACTTCTGCTGACTAGCAGATACATTATGTCACTTTTTTTTACATCTTGTCTCTTTTGTTACGGTACCACTTCTTTTAGATTACATGTATAGTGCATATTTACATTGAACACTTAAAAAATGTCAGTCGGTGCTCATCGTACATTAACAATTTCACCAAGTGCTGTTAATTTTTCAACATCATCTAAATCCGCATTTGGTGATCTGATACGTGAAACAGTGTCAAATTTGATTGCGCCATTTCGTAAGGAATACAAAGATTGGCCATGGGCTGGAATTGCGGTTGTTTCTGTTGTTTGTGTTGGTTCCTACTCAGTTTATAAACTATTACCAGGATCTTATCGACAATTTTATATGTATTCCACTGCTCAGTATGTAGAAGAATACAACAAAGCGTTACATACGTATAAAGAAAACTTATTTTCGCAACTTGAAACGATTAAAGTACAAAAAGGTGCCAAAATGAGTGTTGTCGAAATTGGCATCGGATCCGGTGCAAACTTTTCCTTTTATCCCAGAGATAGTGAGTATTCTATCATCAGTTTAACTAACGGACATTGAAAATATCGAAATTTTTTTCCAATTCAGTTGTTGAAGTGGTAGGTGTAGATCCCAATCGTGAATGGGAAAGTTATTTGACTGATATATTGAAAAAAAATCGTCATGTAAAATGTCCTGAATTATTGGTGGGTAATGCGGAAAATATTTCGGTTATTCGTGAATCGCAAGTGGACGCTGTTGTCAGTACTTTGACATTATCATGTGTGAAAGATGTTGATCAAGCATGCCGAGAAGTTCGACGAATTTTAAAGCCGGTAATAAAATAGATTTTCCCTCTTATTTAAGAAAAAAACTAAATAGAAAATGGACAGATTAAAAAAACTATTATACTTAACAGCATTTAGAAACCTTTTTATAAATTTTAGGGTGGCTTATTTCTTTATTTGGAAAATGTTCGTTCAGAAAATGTTGTTATTGCACTTATTCAAGCGTTATTTACGCCATTTTACAAATTATTCTATGGCATGTCACTAATAAGAAATATTCCAAAAAATATTGAACATGCAAATTTTACCAATTTTTCACAACAATTGTTCCATGCAAATGGATTAACATTTTTTATGGCACCTCATGTATTAGGAGTAGCAAAAAAATAAAATATATATGATTAGTTTGGTGTTTGTTACCTTTCTATCTCTCAATTAGATAATTGATTTTTGTGTGAGTGTTTGTATTTTTTCTTATTCTTGTAATTGTTAGTTATAAGATCTTGTTATATTTAAGGGCGATTCCCTTTTAAAACACTTTTTCTTACGTCCTAAATCCAATCTTCATTAAAATTTTAGAACGCATTGATCCTATTCTCCCGTCACGTTTTATACTTGTTATTCGATCATTATATTGTAATCAGTAGCTATGTACCGCTCAAGTATAACGTACTACCTGGGGGGGGGGGGGGCGGGGGGGGGGGGGGGGGGGGGGGGGGGGGGGGGGGGGGGGGGGGGGGGGTGGGGGGGGGGGGGG
>CAJNOQ010000839.1:0-40206 GCA_905250885.1 Didymodactylos carnosus
GATTTTCCAGAAGACCGGTCTTTGAAGGCCTAGCAGCAGCATTCATGGTGATATTCGGAATCAGCATCGTCGACTACCTATAGTCCACTCGGTTTCCTTGAAAAAGCGATTTATCAGTTGGGGTACTTCCCTCGTAAGTAGAACATTGGGTCATATGAGAAGATTGAAGATCTGTCCTTGGAAAAATGAATCAGGAGGAAGTTTTCCTCTAGAAAATGAGTCGAAGTGACTAGAGATGACTCGAGTCAATTTTTGATGCGACTCGGACTCGGACCTCGATTCGAAGTCTACTAACTCGGACTCGACTCAGACTCGAAAAAGTGGTGACTCGCCCATCTCTGGTTCGCTGTAAGACTCGCAAAATAAGACGCGATTTTTAGCGATCGCTATTTTTCGCGCTCATACGGAATTTTAGTATCTAAAGATCAGATGTTTACCCTGTATGCCTATGTGTTCTTCAGCTCCAAGATGAGTTGATCTATGGAAGATACTTTATTGTTTTGAAGTGTAATGATGGACGCCGTCTTTTTGAACACATCACGTAACAGTCCTTTATTAATTTATCAAAGTTATTCGTATATTAGAGATGGGTCCTACAAAAATAAAACCTATTGGAAGTGTGAAAAATCGAGAAATCCCAAAATAAAATGTCATGCACGAATACACACCGACTCAGTCACGAATGAAGTTTTATTTGTAAGTGGAGAAATACATCAACATGGTGAAAATACATCAGAGTTGGAAATAAGGAAGTTTTACAATGATTTAAGACAATGTTCAACAACTGATGAGCTCTTGAGTGATTTTGTAACCAGTTCTACGTCAAAATTCTCTGTAGAAGCACGAGAAAAGTTAACAAAAATCAAACATATCAAACAGTTGGTACATTATCATCGGAAAAAGAAAACAAAAGATTTTCCTTTGGAACAAAGCAAAACATTGAAAGATGATAAGTTTTTGTATTATGATTCGGGGGAAGAATTAGAACACCGTCTAATGATATTTAGTACAGACAAGAAGTTAAATTTATTGAAAGATTCGTTGGATTTTCATATGGACAGTAGCCAAAAAAGTGTGCCTGATCTGTTTGCCAAATTTTGTATTTTATATGTCAATCATCAAGGCCATTTTACTCCAGTTCTATTCGCTCTATTAGAGAATAAATCATGTTATGATCTCCTTTTTAGACAGATATTAGTCTTGATACCTAATTGGAATCCCTTACTGTTCATATCTGATTTTGAGAGCGAGTCGATTGGATGTGTTAAAAATATATTTCCTGAAATTAACGTATCAGGATTACATTTTCATTACAAACAAGTTATAATGAGAGAGTTTGAAGTAAGTAACATGATGCAACCGTTTCGAGATCGACGGGTTGTATAGTTTTGGCATGTGTAGATCTCAGAGTGTTCCATACAAGTATGTTTATCAAATATATTTTTCAAACAGATCATAAAGAAGAGAGATCAGTTGATCTGAAAAGTACTTCGACTATAACGATCATTCCCTATGGAAAATTTTGTTGATGATTCGCTGCTGTCTGTGTTTATTTTAGCAAAGTTTTTGGTGTAAACTAGCTTCACAGCATGGCTGAGTGATTTCCAAATAGTTTATGCCTCTTTTTTTTAATGATAATAATTTAATAAAAAAGGATTAATATGTCAACATGTTAATTCTATCTATTCTAGGCACGGAAAAATGAAGCTCAACCGGATGCATCTGGTAACATGCATAAATTTATACAATTAGCATGTATACCACGCCAAGAAGTGATTGAAGGATTTTGTCAACTCGAACTTGAAAATAAAGCGTATGTTCAGTTTCTTACTTACTTCCATCAAACATTTGTTAGTGCACAAGCAATATTTCCCATTGATTTTTGGAACATTCATGATAGTCCTATAGATTCATTAAAAACGTCAAATGATATTGAATACTGGCACGACTTTTTTCAAAATAGCATGAATGACAAAGACTATACTTCGTTGCAGCTGTTTACACAGAAATTACAAGAACTCGAGCGTTTGTCAAATACAACATTTCCACAAGCCACCAATGAATTATCTAAATGATACACAACACTTGAGTGCTCAAGAAAGGAATAAATAGAGCTGACATTATTATGAAATGTAGACGCACCTTTAGTTTGAATTTAAGGAAGAAAGAAATTATATTTTAAAAAATAAAAATACTTCGAACGAAGGAACTGCCCTAACTGTCAAATCGCTTTTTGGGTGAAATCTTGTGGTTATCGACTATGCTGATTCCGAATATAACAATCATTTTGGCCGATAGGTCTTCAGAGACCAGATTTTTGGAAAACCAGTTTTTCAAAACTCCTAAAAATATAACCAGAAGCTTTGTTAATAAGGCAGGATTGTAGCCCGCCGATTTCTAATTAAAATGAGACCCCTCCAAGTTCTACACGATCTTTCTTTGCAAAGTTATAGAGTTTTGAAAGAAAAATCCTAAATGTTCATTGTCAGCTCAAAGGTACAGAAATAAGAAGAAATTAATTTAGGGCTTTTCTCGTAAACTCTACAACTTTGCAAAGAAAGACCGTGTAGAACTCGGAGAGGTCTCATTTTCATCAGAAATCTGCGGGCTGCAATCCTGCCTCATTAACAAAAGTTTTACTTAGTTTTTAGAGTTTCTGAAAATCTGATTTTCCAGAAATCCGGCCTCTATAGATCTATCGGCCAAAATGATTGTTATATTCATAATCAGCATAGTCGATAACCTATAACCCACTAGGTTTCACCCAAAAAGCGACTTGACAGTTAGGACGGCCTCGTAAGATTACAGTTTTAATTGAGATATTCTTCACTCGAGTAGAAGGTTTTCTTTTTTGAATACCTAATACTCACGGGGGAACATCGCCAACTGTCCAACTCCGATTTCAACGATCTTTTGCTGATAGATAATATACAGTGTCCTGGAGATAACTCTAAAACGATTTGGGTGTATGACTCTTCTTTTAAAAGTTAAGAATTTTTCTATTTTCTCGGCCTAGACCCCTAAACGGCACTGACAGATTTTACAAACCTAACTAGTTTTTCTGTTAACGGACGGAGACTTGATTTATACTGCATTCGATTCTTCTTTGTACGAGCAAAACAAGTATGAAGAGCTATTTTTAAAATTCGTTTTTATTGCTGATAAAATGAATTTTTTCTGAATAAGAGGCGAAAAAATTGTAATTGTGCTCGTAATTCTCAATTTTCTTTTATCAGAACTGAACTTTTATGCAATAAAACTATCATATTCGGAATCAGGATCAAAAAATGAATCTACTGATGTGTGTTTCTATCCTATTCGACTGCTTTAATTTTTTTCGAATTTTCGCGTTGAAAAATTATAGAGATTTTCTCAAAAAAACTGAGAATCAACTAAAAAGTTCGGAATAAACATTAGTAGATTCATTTTTTGATCCTGATTCTGAATATGATAGTTTTATTGCATAAAAGTTCAGTTCTGATAAAAGAAAATTGAGAATTACGGACACAATTGCAATGTTTTCATTTGGAAAAGAAGCTCAGAATCGGAAAAATTCCGATAAATCGGATGACTTGGCAACCCTGGTTCTAATACTTGTTTTAGGATTACGCCGTTTGCAATCTTGTTCAGATCGATGCGGTATCTTGCGCTTCAATGTTTATGTGACTGGTTTCTTATCGGGACCGGCCGATCATGTTCTAAATGATTGACGAAAGCATCTGTCCAGATTGGCGGACCATCTGGAACACGATCTACCAGATCATCAACCAATTCATTCGGAAGTATGGTTTAAACAACAATTATAACCGCCATATCCTGCTCTTTGAGTACTTGAAGCACTTGGCAACTAAGGTGCCGCTAATGCAGAAATCAAGTGGGAAAGCTTTTGGATTTCCAAACTCATATTCTGATTCGCCGAACGCTGCTGATCACGAATCTGATCTTATTTTTTCGATTTGACCGAGTTTACATGCAGAAAACCTCCAAATACTGTGACAGCGTCAAAAACCTCGAAAAACCGATTTTTCAAAAAAGTCGATGCGCATTCAGATACGATGCCCCGCGTAGATAATGGGTTTCCGAAGGGTTCTGAGAGATTTCAAGAGAGCCGGTTTTCCAGTAAACCTCGTCATTACTGTGCGACCCTTCATGAGGCATCACATCTGAATGCGCATCGCGTTCTGAGTAAAATGAGATCTTCCCGGACTTTCCAGCGTCTTTCTAGGCTGAATTATTGGCAAATCTCTTAAAGGATTTCGGGTCAGCCGGATCTCTGAAAGTAAAATGGTCTTATCTCAGCCTGGATATGTGCTAGAAGGCTCGAGGACGTCTCATTTTGCTCAGAATTTGACGCTCTGTCCATATGATGCGCTTGAGTCGAAAAAGATTTCCGAAAGGCTTTTGAAGGTTTCTCGGATTTCTGGTTTTTTGGAAGACCTACTTGGGAAACTCCAAACCTCTCAAAGGCATTTCTAACGTGTTTAGCATTGCTTTTCACGTAGAAAAGCATAACAGCCGGTCTCTAGGTGGAAATATCACTGAGCTATGGGCTCATCATCTGAAAGATTTTTCGAAAAACTCGCACTTTTTCAGTCTTTTCCTAATTTCTCCTACAAGGAAAAATGTTTTGGAAAAAACGACACATACTTTTGTGAAGCAAGGCAAGGCGAATCTTCATGTGTATGAAAGAAGTCTCTAGCCCTCATAGCAAAAAACTAGATGGCATTGCGCGGTGTGAACCTCAAGGTTCGAGTGATTAATGTTTGATCAGCTACAAGAGTTTAAGACTTGAAGAAAAGTCATCGAATGACAAGTGTCTAGATGTGCTTCACGATGCTGAATCCAAAAATCGCACCGGTGAGATCGAAAAATGAAAAGATCAGGAGATAATCGGGGTTTTAATTAATAATTAAATACTTAAGACCGGCTGTGTAAGTTAAGATGCAAGACTGATTGGGGGAAATTTGCTCGAATGAAGTTTTCTCGAACAGAATTTCCTCAAATGGAAACCTCCTCGAATTTTCCAAACAGAAATTATCAATATTATTTGAAGTGTACAGAACATATCAAAGATGAACACAAAAAATTACTTTAGCTACCAACAAGATAACTGAACCTATCTCAGTTATCTATCAATGAAACTGCTTTATTTGAAACATAAAATTTATAAATGGATAATACGAGCTATAATAGCTATTTTATTGTTTGTTGTTCTATATTGGGATGAGGATATTTAATCCAGTAAGGGTTTTGATTTAGAAGTTGTAGAAAAACGCTACAAGTAATATTGATAATTTCTGTTTGAAAAATTCGAGGAGGTTTTTTCTTCTATCAGAAATCCATGACTTAAAAAACGTCAGAGTTAAATGATATCATTTTAGTCAGACATACGTTTACCACACTCACATATTTCTTTTTTGATATTTAGTGCCGTCTGGTCTACATTTGAGATGGTCTGAAAATATCTTCAATATGATTGATACGAGTCCATTACATTCTATGTTCAATAATACGTCATATCCAGGAGAAATATCCTCAAATACTTCAGTTGAACATAGTATCACATTAAGAAAAGGTATTAGTTCATTAATCAGTCAAATTGTCATTATCTGGTTATCATGTATTGATGGAGTTTGTTTTCTGCTTTTTATTGTTTATCTAATTCATAAATATAGCAATGATTCAAATAAGAATAAAGCTAAAGATACTGATATAGCAACTACAGATGATGATAGTCTACCACCAGCGATGAAACTAAATAGAGATGAAAGTACCGTAGTATCACGAAGAGTTGGTCTTCGTTCTCCAGCTATCACATCGGGAAGATCAACGCAGCTAATTTTCAGCCGGTGGAAAAATCGATTAGGTATAAATATCTATCTATCTATTTGACCAGTCACCATTTGGTGCAATGGGCAATAAAAATGCATCCCATTCGTTTTTGTTTCTTGCCAACTGTATAGCTTCATCGTAAATCAATCCCATTTCCTTTAAGTCTCTAGTAATTGTTTCTCTCCATGATGTTGGTGGTCTTCCCATTCTTGTTTCTCCTCCTTGTGGTTCCCATTGTAATATCTGTTTAGCGAGCCTATCCCTGTCCATTCTTATTAGATGCCCGAACCAACGTAGTCGTTGCTTTTTCATAGTTTGCACAACGGCTGGTAACTTAACTCTTTCTCTTATTTCTGCATTTGATACCTTGTGCGTCCAGTTGATTTTTAAAATTTTCCTCAAACATATGTAATCAAAAGAATTTATTTTTCTTCTTGTTGTTTGGTTAGCTGCCGGGTTTCACTACTATATATGGGCACTGCTATTACATTTGCTCTGTACAGTTATATCTTTGTTTTCAATGGGATACCTTTATTTTGCCATACTTTGTTTAGTGCTTTCAGTGCATATGCTGCTTTAGCTATTCTATTGTTTATCTCTATCATGATGTCACCGCTCTGAGATATTTTGCTGCCCAAATACATAAACTCCTGCGCCTGTGCCAATTTATTGTTATTAACCATAATCTCTACATCATCTCCAAACTTGTTTTCATTTATCGCCATAATATTTGTTTTCTTTGCATTTATTTTTAACCCTATTGATTTACTATGAGTATCTATACGATCTGTTTTTTCTTGCATTTTCTGTGTATTATCAGCTATAAGTACGATATCGTCTGCAAAATTCAAATCTTCTATTTCCTGTTTATAATTCAATTTAACTCCTAACTTTTGATCTTTCAGAGCTTTTTGAAGTACCCGATCAATCGCAATAATAAACAGTAAAGGTGAAAGAATACATCTTTGTCTAACTCCCGTCTTGATCTTAAATCATGCAGTATTCTCTTCTTCATTTACTTTCACACACGACTCAGCATCTTCATATAAGTTTTGGATGATTTCTATGATTTTTGTTGGTATACCGTAAGACTTTAGAATTTTCCATAACGATTCCTGATGTACTGAATCAAATGCTTTTTCAAAGTCAATAAAATTCAAAATAATACCATATCTTTTGTTTATTGATTTTTCTATAATTCTTCTTAGGTTGAAAATTTGATCGCTACACCTTCTATTTGGTCTAAAGCCGGCTTGTTCTTCACGTAAAACTTTCTCTATTGCTGATCTTATTCTATCTGCTAATATTCCACAAAGCACTTTCCCAGGTATTGACAGTAGCGTTATACCTCTCCAATTATTAGGATCACGTAAATCACCTTTCTTTGACAACTTTACAATAATACCACGTTTAGGTATAAATATAAAAGGAACATTGTAACCTTATAATATACTTTATTTGTTAAAAACATAAAAGCAAGCTGTTTTATTGGATAACAGATCGTTATTACTTAGCATTATGTGTGTTGCAAATCAAGCATCTTTCGAAATAATTGAGAAAAAAAAACTGAATAATAGATCAATGTTATAACAAATAAGTATCATAGTATATTGTAAAAATTTTCACCGGCATGTATCTATAAATTAATTATCATCAAACTAAAGCTATATCAAAACTTGTGCAAAATATATGTTATCTAAATTTATTTTAGATTAATAGCGTCTACGCATGGGAACATATCGGGGTGGAAATGGTACCAATGGACGCGAATCAACACCAATTACAGGTGATGGCATTGTTTGAAATAAAGATAAATTAGTACTTGAGAGTAAATTTGTTGTTAACCCAAAGCCAATTGGAGTGCCTGGTACAATTACTCGTTGTGGTACGTAGAATGGAGGCATTAACACCGGAATACCACCGTTTGATGTCATTGTATTGCAAAAAAATCAAATTTGTTAATATTAACTAAAAATGTGTTATAAGTAGTATCTTTTGTTTGCGAAAGAAGAAGAAAAAAAAAAAGAAGAAAATACACGAGAATAAAAGCAGTGGGGCGTATTACAAAAATTATTGAAACTACTACGATATGTGTCTGTTCTTGCTTGATACGAATATTCTTCTTTTTTTTCTATCATCAAAAACATATAATAAATATTGCACGTTACTTTATCGTATTAAGACAACTATTATTCAATGGATAATTATCTCCTCTACTATTTTTACTTGTTATGTCTTAGTTAAAAATTTGAGAAAGCTCTTAGACAAGTTCATTGATACACTAAGCTGTGAAATATTTTAAATAGTTCACAGTTTTCGGTACGTATCTCAATGTGCTTAGTACTATACTTCTCAAATTTCTAAATTTGTTGACGAAAATAATACTTATTAGAAAGAGATACCATTATTAAAATAGACTCTGATGCATTTGCTCTAGTGTTAGATGAAAATAATTTTATCTGTTAATTTTCGTTAATAAAATCAACCGTCAAAAATAAAATTAAATGAGCTTTAGATGTAGAACATTTAGAAAATTAAAAGAATTTTCATTTCCCATTTTTAAACGTGAGCTTAATATTTATGTTATTATCTTAAAAATACGAATGACTGTCGGATATTCGAGACGTTTCTCTACACTATTTACTATGTTCCATCTATTTTTCTTATTACTAAGAAAGATAGAATAGAGAAAAAAATGAGAAGAAAAGAATGATGCTTGTATGAGACATAGAATATTGTCCTAAAAAAATTTTGACAAAAAATGATGATTTACATTGTAGAATGGTTTTATTATCAACTGATCCAGTCTTAGTTAATGAAAGGACGTGATTGCGATCTTTAAATCAAGTAAGAAATTACATTTTCAATCATATTAGTCGAAATAAAGAGAATGTCTCCATCTGCTATCTTGTTTTCTTCTTTCTTCTTTTACTAGATCTTTTTGTTGTTATCACAATATGCGTAGCTCTTGTTTTCTTTATCGCCTATAATAATGGGGCTTGTTTCTCTTTCGGTGGATAGAGATAGTATAAAATTACTGATTTCTATCTCTTGCATATAAATAGCTTATATTAGAGCGAATATCATACAAATAGATTGAAGTTTCAAAGAAAAACACGTTCATTCATCATTACATCAAGATAACGGCGAAAGATCGTTAAGGGTACTCCTCCCCTTTTTTTGTCTTTCCGTAGAACTGCTGTGAAATAAAAACTAAAAGTCGCCAAGATCTCGTCTTTTCAGAACTGATTGGAAACTCAATGGAGCACTTCTTCGTTTTTGTTTCAAGCTTTCACTATTACCGTTCACCAGTTTTTCAGAAAACTCGGTTTTTCATTGTGCCACATTACCACCCGCCTTCAATTTCATCCGATCGAGTTCAAAATTTTATCAAAGATACTCAAGGTCATTCCGCAGAGGAAAATTTTTGGGAAATTTTTTGAGACCTTTCGTAGTTGAGTTATAGGGAAAATACTGAAAAACGTCTCAAAAACCAAGTTTTCCAATTTTAGAAACCCAGTAACTCGGTAAAGAAAGTCTAAAATAAAATTCCAAAAAATTACCGGTATAATAGTGTCTTGAGTACCTATGGTAAAATTTTGAACTCGATCGGATGAAATTTAATACGGGTCGTAATGTGGCACAATGATGCCCGGTAGCAGAAAAACAGCTTTCGAGAAAAAACGCATTTTGTCCATAGTAGGAGTACATCGGTTATTTTTTCGTATTTTTCAAAAATTCACAATAAATGTTTTGTATTTTCATAAAAACGATTTGCAACATTTTTCTAAAACGGCAGTTTTGTAGAGAAAACATTTCTCTACAAGATGATATATAATAGTTAATTTTAAAGTTCTTTCTTTCCTTTTAGACAGCGTTTTTCTCAAACCTACGGTCGGTTAATAACCGATACGCCTCTCTATCAAAAACGCTTTTTAAAGAAACCAGAAACCTTTAAAATTAACTATTATATATCATCTTGTAGAGAAATGTTTTCTCTACAAAACTGCCGTTTTAGAAAAATGTTGCAAATCGTTTTTATGAAAATACAAAACATTTATTGTGAATTTTTGAAAAATACGAAATAATAACCGATGCACTCCTAGTCCATAGGTCACTTTTTTCACAGCATTTGCCGCGATGCTTACATCTCCGCGAAAACCCATTGGAAAATTTTGTAAAACGTCTCATTGTGAAGAAAACACTTTCTTCTATCAGACTATGTTTAAGAAAAATTTTGCATATACAGAAAATGAGAGAAAAGTGTATGAGTTTAGCGTAGTGAAACACAATCAAATGATATGACATATTTGCTCATGAAATAATTTTTTTCATTTTAAAATTCTCAGCAATTTATTCTGTACCGTAAAAGCAGCTGAATCGTGATGACAAACGAAATATGTCAATATCAGTTTCAAGTCTTTTGTAACACATTTTCCATTTTCACGCTATAATCAGAATGACCAGAATGCGAATGTATGATAGGTCAGACATGTGATATCATACTGAACACTAGACAGACTCAGTTGCATCTTTAAGTTTAGGTAAGGGAATTCAGTAGAGAGAAAACCTTTAGCAGACCAAATATTGTAGATTCTTCTATACAAATCCGTAGTAAAAATCTTAGACACTTCTTAACATTATCTTTCTAAGATCTTATCCTTTGAGATTTTGATAAGATAATCTACGATCTTATCGTTTAAGATCTTAATAAGATTTAATGACTCTGCTTTCATTCACCCTTTTGTTTTGCTCTCATTCATCTATATAAGTGACCGAAAATATGAGTGATTATACGCGTATTTTTCTTCTTGACTCTGCTGGTACTTGCTCTCTCGAAAGTGTTCAACAACTTTTTAGAGAGTGTACATGCAGATCAAGGTCCATAGTTGGACGCCTGAAAATATGAAATTTCTCTTCATTCTTCAACTTGGATAATGTGGATTAAAACTTGAAAAATTTTCAGTGAATCTCGGATGAACATTATTTAAAAAACGTTCGTTAAAATTCGTTCTTACTATTAAGATCCTAATACATTCTTATCCAATCTTGAAAAAGTCTTAGACAATACAATCTCAGTAACATCTTAGTAAGATTTCGCTTACATTTGTCTAAAATCTTAGAAAATCTTATCAAATCTTAGAATTTTTGGTTCTCACGATCTTAGTAAGATCACTAATCACTAAAACTCAATTGATTTTCAGTGATCCTCCAACGGCTTCCAGTCATTTCCCGTGACTTTTCACTTGATGAAAATCGACGAAAATCGGAAAAATCCAAAAATCAGCTGTTTCTCCCTTGTGAAAACGTCTTCTATGAGTACCATTTTATAAGAAATGCTTTTTGATTCGATTATACTTTCGTATTCAACTCAGTCCGATCTTTTATTTTTTTTATAGAAATAATTTAAGAGATGTCATTGAAACTGTTCATCATAATAACACTCGCCGGTATCACGTTCATTATTCCATTCATTCAATTATCAATTGGTTTCACGTTTCTAAAAAGCGGGGCTACACCATGTCCGATAGCCAGAGATATTCCGCTTATATTAGCTTTTGGAGGATTCTTCACATTACTCTTTCTGGCTGCGGGTTATTGTTTTCTCTATATAGTATTTGATCGAACTCATGAACATAAGAAAACAATTAGAATGGTAGCAGGTAATTTTGCACGTTTCTAATAATCATTTATTTCATCTTTTATACAATACAATTTCGTTTTTTTAGCCTTCATCACCCTCGTGTTTGGTTGTGCATCGTCTGTATTTTTTATTTTACTTCAACTCGCTGTTTATATGAGTTATAATCGAGTTCAATATGTAAATCCCAGTTTACCCACTTATTGTTATTATAAACTTTATCAATCTGCCTTTGGACTTTTAATAGGAACTTATGTCGTGGCTTTATTGTTTTTTGCAATTATCATTATTAGTCTGATCGATTACATGAAACATCGGAAATACGAATCGACATGATCACATTTTCTATATCAGTTAGAATGAATATCTCACACATATGAATGGATTTATCAGTTGTAATCTATGTCAATAAATAGATAGAGAAAACATTTTGCTTGATCATTTAAAGTTTGAAGCTGATAATTCAAGAATGATATTTTTCAACCTCGAGCGTTTTTACTTTAGACTTTTAATTAATATATTTTTTCTTTCAATGAGATCATCTTTAAATAACAGAAAAACAACTTAGAAAGACGCCAGTAGCATGAAACTCGGAGACTAGAGGTTTTCGAACATGTTGAATCTATTGGTAATGTTAGTTTTCTTTGATTTTGACTTTCCTAATGTGATTCTGGAAACATGAATTTTGAGTTGACAAGTTTTGGAGACATCTTTATTAAAAGTTCAGCAATAAATGAAATTTTCTTTGAATACGCTCATTGGATAAAGTAGAATTTTTCTCTATCTAAAAGTGTAGTTTTGATTGAAAAATTATTTTGTTTTGAAGGATTTGTAGAAGATCTTTAATGTAAAACCAAGGCTTTTGAGAAGTTTTCATCCTCGAAGTTCAACTAACGTTGAATCTACGATTTGATTTTCCACTGGAATCAAGCCCACATGATACAAGCAACATACGATAGAATACGAAGAGTTATGACAAAAAAGAATCATTAAGTCACATAAGTATGTCTGTTTTAAAGAGATATTATGCGACTACCTGTAACAGACACAATCATCGGTTCTCAATGAATCGCATTTTAGCAATTTCATACAACCCGTTGTAATGCCCTAGACAAACATTTTTCGTTATTTCTGGTAAGAATCTTATCAGATTCATAAGCAGTCCGAACGAAAATTGCAAGATTTTCGTATCTGATAAGAATCAGATAAGATTTAAATAAGAATGAGCTATGACTTTGATAAAGTGCTCCTATCACTTTCTTATCACTTCTTTATGAAAATCTTACTAAAAGCCAGATACTGTTTTATTTTGCAGAAGTACATACTATATAAGCACCACTGATTTCTTCGAAATTTTTTCAAAGTTTCTTCAAGATAGATTAGACTAATTGTTTTGAAAACGCCTCGTGACCTCTTACACACTCACTAATGAATTGTAGAGCTAACCAAAGAAGGGAAAAAACATTAAAAGTTTTTATAATTTCTTACCCTTCTCTAATCGAATTCTTATCGGATTCTTAACTGATCTTTATCTGCTTTTTATCAAATTCTTGTCACTTTCGTGCGGACTTCTTATGTAAGAATTCAATAAGAATCTGATAAGATTCTCATACGAGTCGCCGTCTGGTTAGGAAGGAAAAAACAGTCCAGTTAGGCAGGGTATCGGCAGCATATTCAAGTTTTGTCAGTGTATACCAATGCAACACATCGACACAGTTCAGTAGATTCTATATACATGAAACGTGTGGACTGAAGAAATCAACTGTTTTTAGCCTGATATTTGACTATTACATCTTCATACTGCAAAGTGTTGGACAAGGATTTTTTAGAAAACGGTTTTTTCCTAATAGAGAACGATATAAGAAAATTGTAATTAAAAGAGAGCGGTTCGTACTTTTAACATCAAGTAATCCGTTCGTATGCAAAACAACATCGTTAAACTTGTTTTCTTTTGGCCGGTCTCGTGCTTTTCCACAAGTGGTAAACGATTGTCTGATAATTTATGAATACTATTCAACATTTTCAAACCAAATAAATGCTTACAAACGTATTTCTTAAAAAAATAACCACATACAGAATACTTGAGTTGTAACGCCCCCCCCCCCCCATGGCCTTCTATTATATTTTCGCACATCGCTCTGTTTTTGGTGACAAACTGCCCTACCTCTTAAATTTTCGCTCCAAACTGGCCTTCTATTTTTCACTACGCTAAACTCTGTAGAGGTGTTTGTCTAATTTAAGGGTATCCCCCTCTTTTTTTGTAATAATTTCGGATTTTGAGCTGAGCATAGCCTAATGTAGAGAAAAGTGTGGGCTACAAAATAAGATCACTTCCAGTACTTCGTGACCTTTTGTCATCACGATTCAGCTGTTTTTACGGTAAAGAATAAA
Organism: Didymodactylos carnosus; assembly: GCA_905250885.1. Lineage (NCBI taxonomy): Eukaryota > Metazoa > Rotifera > Eurotatoria > Philodinida > Philodinidae > Didymodactylos > Didymodactylos carnosus. The sequence continues at coordinate 13,865 of CAJNOQ010000839.1, forward strand.
TTGCTGAGAATTTTAAAATGAAAAAATTATTTCATGAGCAAATATGTCATATCATTTGATTGTGTTTCACTACGCTAAACTCTGTAGAGGTGTTCGCCTAATTTAAGGATATCCCCCTCTTTTTTTGTAGTAATTTCGGATTTTGAGCTGAGCATAGCCTAATGTAGAAGAAAGTATGGGCTACAAAATAAGATCACTTCCAGTACTTCATGACCTTTTTTCAAAAAGTTATGGATTTTTGAAATTTTTCCTTCAAAACCAAAAAAAAACTCAATTTTTTAGTCTCATACACTTTTCTCTCATTTTCTGTATATGCAAAATTTTTCTTATACATAGTCTGATAGAAGAAAGTGTTTTCTTCACAATGAGAAGTTTTACAATGGGTTTTCGCGGGATGTAAGCATCGCGGCAAATGCTGTGAAAAAAGTGACCTATGAGCAAAATGCGTTTTTTCTCGAAAAGTGTTTTTCTGCTACCGGGCTTCATTGTGCCACATTACGACCCGTATTAAATTTCATCCGATCGAGTTCAAAATTGTATCATAGGTACGCAAGATACTATTACACCGGTAATTTTTGGAATTTTATTTTAGATTTTTTTACCGAGTTACTGGGTCTAAAAAATTGGAAAACTTGGTATTTCAGACGTTTTTCACGTAGAACAATTGTCGAACTACTCGACATATATCATGGTTTTCACCTATCACATTTTTTAGGTTTCATTGTGATCAGCATATATCATTAAAGTTTTTGGGAAAGCTCGTGTGTTACATAAAGATGCAGCGATGTCTTGACTATCGAATGACGAAGATGGCAACTCTCTAACTATTGTTAGCCAAAAGTTATTTAAAAAATGGCTTGCTTAGGCAGTAATAAACCACTTAGGAATCCAATATTACTAAAAATGAGCTAAAATAACTGCTGAAAAGTAAGTTTTGGGGGAAAAAAATTATTTCTACCCGTAGAGATGAATGCAATGAACAATTTCTGCACTGACATCAACTTTCCAAAATGTATTGAACAAAATCACAGATCTGTGTTTGTTTTTTATGATGACTGTTAGTTTCGTTCGTTTTTTTTAATGTTACAATCTCACCTTTTCTTTATTCTAGAAAAGAAAAAAGGCAGAGAAGATAGATAGACAAGGACAACAAAAAATAAAATACAAGCAAACAGTTAATAGGTGATACATATTTGTACTAGAAGTAAATGTTTTGCTGAGGCAAAACCGAGCGAAGTTTAGCTTGCCGATCCCGAGCTTTGCCCTAGCCGAGTACGAGGCGAGCCTGAACGAGCCCGAGTTCTTGCACTCGAACCATGTCTAGTGTTCAGTAAGAGGGATGATCACACAAAACCAGAAGTCCCTAACTATGATGGTTCTTGAAATATAGAAGTGTCGCTACTTTTGCGGAGTACTGTACAATTTGTAATCATAAAATGTATCGAATATCTGATGTTGGTATATCCATTACTGTATGCCAATTTATGCATGAATTGTTATGCTAACCCTTCAAAAAATAATTAATTTGACCGGTCTCTTTTCAACGTTTTATTTTTTCAAATTAAATTAAAAAACGTGCTCTTTTCAATGCCGTTTCTACACAAAAATAGAATAATTTTCAAAAATATTTTTCCCGTTCTCCATTCTATAATTACTCTTGTGTTCTTTTCTTATTTTATTCATAAAAATTTTGCAAATTTATCATGCCAATTCTAGAAAGATGCTTATAGCTGTAATCCCAGAGCAATATTGTTCTCAATACAGAATTATCAAAATGAACTTTCTTAACATAATTGTACAAATTTTTAGATATTTTCATTATAATATATGAATAAAGACAATAAAAGATAGATAAGTGTTAGAACAAAAAAATTCAATGAAACTATTAAAAATCATTTTACTACACCGTATAGAAAAAAAAAGAAAAGGCACCTCATTACTATACGAATGTCCACATTCTAGTTCTTTACTCTTCAATGTATCTTAAATATGATGTTGTACATCACTGATTTTCCACACAATAAATATTTGTTATTGTGTCGACTGTGCAATCAATGTTAAGTTGCCATGTATGTATACGTGACTAATAAATAAATACTTTTTTTGTTCCTTTTTTCTATTTCCACTTTTATTTATTATAATAAAATAGAAAATGAATAAAAAAAAAAAAAAGAGCAGTGAGGAAGAGGCAGAAAGTGCACTTTATTTTTGAAGGAAAAAGTCATTCGACATCAAGTTATTTTAACTAACGTGCAAGTATTAAAAAAAAAGAAACAAAAGAAAAATAAATGGGTGCCACGTCAAATACGAGTTCTGTGATTAATAAAGGTTTTTTTGAACCTGGTCAATATACAACATGTATTAAACGGTATGAGTTTGGGAATGATTTAATAGATCGTCTTTTGACAATGTTTGATGAACGATCACAATTAGAATTGTCCTATGTAAATTCTTTGAGAAATTGGTCAAGAAAATGGCATGCTGAACTTATTAAACTACCCGAATATGTAACAAATAAAAAAGTATGGGATCAGACAGCCACAACAGGTTAGTCATTTTTTTCAAAAAAAAAACAACAAAAAATATCCAAATATTTTCGTCAGTTTTATTCTCTAATATATAGGTGAACAAATGGCTGATATTCATCAAACAATTACATCAAATATAAATGATAGTATCGTTCCTAAACTTCGTCAATGGCGAAAAAATAATTATGAAAAATCTCTTATTAATTATAAAAAATCAAAAGAATATGAAAAAGAATTTGAACATGTTCAAAAACCATGGATTAAACTATTAGGACTTGTTCAAGAAAATAAACGTGCCTATCATGATGCAAGTAAACAATTACAACATATTAAACAAGTTCAACGAAATATTAATTTACAAATAGATAGTGAAGAACAACAAAAAACAATAGCGGATAAACTTATACAAACTACAATTGATGTTGATGATACAAAGACAAGATATGAGAAGATATTAAAAGATGTGGCAGATCAACGTCAACGGTATGAAGAAAATATGATTGAATGTTTTAATCATACACAAATATTTGAAAAGAAACGACTAGATTTTTTCAAAGAAATATTTCAAGAATATTTACGAACATTAGATGCTTCAAATTCTACAAAAAAAATGTATGATGATTATCAGACAATGTTAAAAGTACATGATACACAAAGTGATTTACAATGGTGGAATATGCAGTATGGACCAGGTGCAGATTTAGCTCATCCCTATTATCCAACATTCGAAGCGTATCAAGAAATTAAATAGCATAAAAAATGAAGATAACAAGTTTCTGTCACTTTTGGTAAAAGATTTATTATTTAAATAAGACAGTTGCTAATGATAGATCTCTAGGCAATATGGCAAAAATTGTAGAATACAATTCTTCAATGAAGATAGACATTGTCATGAAAGTTTTGCAACTTATAGTACAGACTGTTTCTACATATACGAGGGAAAATCTGAAACTCTGTTTATTTCCCTTAGGTTCAAAAGAAGTGTACTGTAAATTTATAAAAAAATACGATTAATATTAATGAATTCTGGTAAGTTGATACTTAATAAGGAAATTTTAAAGTATTTAAAATGAACTCAAGAGCTATTTTATGACGAATATTGAAATAGTAGAATTGAGTCTAAACATTGAAATCGAATTATGACAAACAGCAGTCACACACATTCTATGGTAATTAAAGATCTACACGGGCAGGCTCGAAAGACACATGAAGGAGCATGGACGGGCAACTGCTTCCCTTCGACGGGCATGAGCTTCTCAAAAAGGTATTTTAAATTTTTTGAGCAATAAAATGGTACGAAGATTTGAATCTTTTGTGAATGAAATATAGACAGTTAGAGACATGCTACAGAAAGTACAACATAATATACGCGCGTGGACGAGAACATTTTTTTTTATATACGAAAAAAATTCACGAACAAGCATCCTTAGTAGGGTTACGGGCACGGACGGGCATGGGCAAAAAAATCTTGTCCGTGCAGATCTCTGATGGTAATAGAGCCCTAGCGTATAGCGTAATGCAGAGTGATCAATTTCTGTAAGATAAGAACACTGATAAGAGTCACAAAGATAAATATCGGTTTACAGGCAAAATGAAATCAACATCATGCGTATCTGTGATGTATCCCGTAAAAATCTCATGATTGTTAATAACCATATCGCTCAAACTTGTTCAACATCTCAGTTTAGAAGGAAACGTTTGCTCCATAAATTACTATCTGTTTCGGAAAATGGTGCCTGTAGATATTTCTGATATATCTCATCGAATATCTTAAGATTGAAAAGAGCTAGAGAAATTTGATTTTTATCAATTTGAAGCCAAAAACTTTGATGCATCTTCGTATAAGCGGAAAAAAATTGAAAATCTTTCTTAAGAGTAAGGTTTTTACATGGTTTCTGAAAAATCGGTTTATATTTCTATTTTTACATGGATACATAGTCCAGAGTGTCCTCTTCAAAATGGAAGTAAAGCAAAATCTTGCTCTTCGATGGTTTAGATGTGACACTACATTTTCTAGCACCTATAGGTGACTTCAGATAGTCTTGAAATTGCATGGAACATACCTGACTGATCACCCTGAATCTGACGGGAATATTTGTTTTTGAAAGAGAGATCTGGTGACAATTGAATTTAACGAAACTTACTATCTCCAGACTAAACTCATCTAATATTGAAAATCAACAATTCACTCAAGAACATCAGAAAGAACTGAAGCCTTTAAGATGCATAGTATTTAGACTATTCTGTATCGTATGTATAAGAAATTTGCAAAAAAGCATTTACACAATCCTATAGTTTTCCAAAAAGGACATCTGAAAAATCTTGAAAGAAAAATACGCTTTTTCAAGTTTTTTGATCCTATGCTGACGTCTGAGGGATAGAACAACCCATATCCTGAAGTTGTCAGTTTGATGTGATGATAAACTGTTAGTTTATTACTCCATTGTGTCTGATGAGATCTTGTCCATACAGTGTATCCCTACTATACCGTCGTTCGCTCAAATTTTAACGAAAACTAAATCCGCTTAGAACCATAGAATATAAGAATATTTTAGCGGTAGATTAATACAATCTAGAGATCCTAAGTTTCGTTAAATTCAATTGTCACCAGATCTTTGAACTCTTTTTCAAAAACAAACATTCCCGCACGGATTCAGCGTGATCAGTCAGGTATGTTCCATGCGATTTCAAAACTATCTGAAGTCACCGAGTACCAGTCCTATAGGTGCCAGGAAATGTAATGTCACACTTGAACCTTCGAAGAGCAAGATTTTGCTTTACTTCCATTTTGAAAAGAACACTTTCGGCTATGTATCCATGTAAAAATAGAAGTACAAACCGGTTTTCCAGAGACCACATAAAAACTTTGCTCTTAAGAAAGATTTTCAATTTTTTTCCGCATATGCGAAGATGCATCGAAAGTTTTTGACTTCAAAATAATAAAATTAAGATCTCTGAAGCTCTTTTCGTTTTTGAGGTATTCAAGAAATATCTACAGCATCATTGTTCGACATGGATAGTAGTATTAGTGAAACCTTTCATAATAGATGCAGTTTGACTATCAGATTCTCTGTTGCTTTTTCTTGTTCAACAGTCACAATTCGCCTCTTACTTTCTCGCTTTTTTTAGTATATACGATTTTTTTATTACTATTTTTACTTTTTCACATGATAAAGAGAAAGAATCGAACCAATTTCGAATATACTAGTATATATGTACATATTGATGAGAAGTGGAATTGTTTATACTTAAATGTATTCGTAGAAGGTCGGACCAACAAAACGGGAAAAAGAAACAAGGATGACTAAATAAAAAAATGTGTAAACGAACGCTGGACTAAATGAAAATGAAAAAAGTAGAAAATAACAAATGTCTACATATTATTTACGATAAAGAATAAGTAGAGATATAGGCCATTATGACCGTATATCCTAACAAAATGTTCTTAAGATCAAAATACAGAATTTCATCTCAAAAATCATAGGGTTTTGAAAAATTTGCTGGACAACCTAGGAACATTGGCACTATTTGACGTTAATATTATTCATGTAATAGATCTTTAGTATGATCTACCGAAATTTTAAGGGAACTGGAGCTTAGAAAAGATTTCAGAAACTCTTAGAGAGTAGTAAGAAAAGAATGATATGTTTAGAAAGCTAACATTGAATCGATTTAGAGACAAAAACTTAAGAATGATTGTAATTGTCACAGCAGCTATCTTGAATTTCATATTTATATCTAAAAAGTTTTTATTTCTTCATATTTTTATTTCTCTTCTTGTTTCCATTTTCTTTTTCTTTCTTAACCGTTGAGATATTCTGCAGTTTTATCTGTATATATGTCGTATCGAAGTTAGCATGTTTATCGAAGTTATAACTTCTATAACCATACTTCATGGAAGTTATAACTTCGATGACATGCTCTATCGAAGTTCTTCTGATTATGCTTATCAAAAGTTATATTTCAGCTAAAAGCAGATGTCTTTACCCATCAAAAACCAGAAATGTACAAATTATGAGGAAAAAGTGAATAGATTTATTCTTTTCTGTCCTTTCCTTAGCAATGTTTCTAAGTATCTATCATGTACAGATCAAGTCTATAAAGTAATTATAAAATGGAGACAATTTTTGAAAGTGAAACTGTCTGATAATGGGATTATAATAAAACAAAGAGATGCAAATGTAAACAAGGAAATGTGCTATTCATCTCACGATGCCATCATTCAGCAACATGCGGCAATAAATAATTCCGGTATTTCGAACTGTGCTCGTTTTTCGTATGTGTATTTTCACTTTTTCTTCATAATTTGTGCATTTCTTATTTTTGATGGATAAATATATCTGCTTTTAGCTGAAATATAATTTTTCATAATATATGACTTTTAATAAGCATAATCAAGACGACTTCGGTAGAGCGGTATTGAAGTTATAACTGCCATGAAGTATGTTTATAGAAGTTATAACTTTGATAAACATGCTGACTTCGATACGACATATACATACTAACAGCATGTAAAATGAAGTTCATAATTTCAACTCTCTTAGTTCAATTAAAAAGGTTTATCTTTCTCGAAAAAATGACAAATGTTTTTGTCGAAACGTCGAAATAAAGAAACAAAAACTTTTTAGAAATAAATCTGAAATTCCAAATAGTTGCTGTGACAATTACAATCATCAGTTTAGAAAGCACAAAATTCTGATAACCAACCAACGTAATATAAACTTATTTTAAGTTTGTATTAGGATACAGGTAAGATCATAATTGACACCATCCGGTATGTAAAGAATTTACCTGCGTCTAACTCTACGCAGTTTCTACCATGTTTTACAAGACGATTATAAAAGAATATTACATTACTGGATTTATAACATTATGGTAAAAACATCATCAGAAATAAAATTGAAGTTGTTATCAGATGCACATGGGTTTGAAACAAACCTTCCTAGGAAAAGGTTCTGCGGAGTGAGGGACCGGAGGTCGGTCATGCCTGAGTCGCTCGAGAGATTTTGCCTGACGTTTTCTTAATTGGTAGATATTTTGAAATACCCGGATCTCACCGCTCATCTCTTTTAATATGTAGGCTTTAACTTTTTTAGGATTGATAGTAGTGTTTGAGATGTCTTTATAAAACAATTTAGAGTAGAAATTGATGAGTCGTTCTGGAGAAGCTCAGGCTTCAATTGGAGAATGCTGAACTGAAAGTTGAGAATTGTCGAGCATCTCAGTACCTTATGAGAACTATAAGTCAAGTATGTCAAAAGGTACCAAACTCATTCTTTCCCCATGAGAAAGAGCAATATCTGAGTTACATTTTGATTATAAATAAGTAGGTATGTTATTATGTTTTGACCGTCTTACAGCAAAAATAAAAATAGATCGAGACATTTTTTTTATTCATTTCTACGAACTTTTGATGCCATCCTATTTAGTTAGGTCAACAGTTATGATCTTGAAAAATTTTCCTAAATACAACTCGATGAGCTCTCTCGAATGGTTTATTCAAAAAAATTTCAAAATGTTAGGTAAAACTAAAATTTGAACGTCATTAAGCTCGGTTTTGGCCAGAAATCACCTTGTGGTGGCTTGCCGATCATGTTCCGGATATTTTCTTTCAAAGTTTGAAGATGGATTATTCTCAGGTAAGTCGATGTGTTCAATAAAACTAGAGTGGTTTTGATCGATTTGGAATATGTATTGTAAAACGTGGTAGGAGTTTTGTAGAGTTAGTCTTACGTAACTCTGCAACCGCAGTATAATTCCGTCACGCCTTTTTTGCATTTTGTTTGTTCTATAATAGGCGTGTACCATGTGAAATTTGGTCTATCTGCCATATCGGTAACACTATATAAATATTACGCGAATGAACAAAGCTAAAGTAGGTCTGTGAGTTCCTCTAGTGATAATTATGTTTAAAATAGGTAACAGATAGCCTGAAGTATATGCTCTACCAAACTATGCAAGTCGTCAAAACACACGCTGATCGAACCACATATTAATATCAAAATTGAACGTTGTTATCGTAAATAACGATCCTATTAGATAAATCCTTAATTCTTTGCAGAAGTAGCGAGTCTCTTACGAGGCGACGTGCAAAATACACTTATAGAATAGAACAACAATACAAGATTTTCTTCTGCTTTTCAACCCTGATTCGTAAGACTCTGTATTAAAAAGAACAAAATAAACTGCGAAAATATAATCATTACACTATATATGATGATGCGAGTAACTGGTTGCTTGTTCGTGTTATTTCCATATTTAAAAAATATAACATTTTAAATTTGTATGAATGCGTTTTAGTTTTGTGCAATGTTTTTAAAAAAAGTACGTTTGCGATTAAGTTTTTCTTTATAAACTTAAGTAAATATCTAAAGTTATATATCTCATATAGCTATGTGTGGCACCATTTTCAGATAGTTTTTTAAATTAAACTATTTCAATAACTTGGCCAAAAATTAACTTTATCTGATAGCAAGGTTTGAACAAATTTCTTAGTATTATCTATTCCAGAAGTCAAGGCAGTCGGTTGTTTTTTGAATAACGTTTGATAAAAACAAGACAGAGACCTGTAGTTTTCACCATTTGATAGCCAAGACCCAGGTGCATATTTCTATAGGCAAAATCGTTTCTAAGAAAAAATCTGAAGACCGGTTTTTCAGAGGATCTTTGGAAAACCACGCTAGATTTCTGAAAACTCCGTTAAGAGTATATTGATTCTTTTACATGGGTAGATAGTCCAGAGTGTCGCCTACAAAACTAGACCTAAACCTAAGTTTTATCTCACAAGATCTGGGAGAACCAGGCAGTTCACTGGAAGCTCTAGGATCCTCCTTTTTTGAACTTGAACTTGATTTTATTTTACAAACAAAGCTGACTTTACGAAAAAGAGCTGCTGTAGGAAAGCAGAAAAAGTAAAAAATACTTATACACACTCCCACCTGGAATAGCAACACCACGAGAGAGAGAATACACGCTTATACCTTGTCAGCAAAAGCTAAGTTACCTGATTTATATAAAAGAAGAAAATACTTCCGTTTACTTCATTTCTACAAAATTTTAAATAATCATTCCATTTTGTCACACATAAATCTAATTCAATTAAACACAAACAGGCGATCTGACAGGTTAAACCATTCTCAAGTTGTACATGTTAATGACAATCTACGGACGTACACGACAATGTACTCCTTCTTTCATCGCACGGCAATAGAGTGGAATGGGTTACCTGATGAAGTTGTGACTGCAGCATCAATTAGGTCATTTAAGCAAAAGCTAAAGGATTTCTTGGAAATATAAATTTACATCTACTTCTTTTTCTTTTTTTTCTTTCCCTTCTCTACCTAACCTCCCAGTTGTTGTTTTTTCTCTTCTTTTTTTTTCTTTTTGGGTAACAGTAATCATAAGGGCTCCTCGCGCTTTTCTGTTATCCCTGCAACATTCTATTATTGTTTTCTTAGCTATCTTTTTGTTGTCAAATAAAATAAAATCAAAATAAAATCAGCTATTTGCTCTTTGCATGCTCTTCTCTTACTTGCTACTTTGTCAGCTCTTTTGGCGGTTAATGAGTAAAAGCTAATTCAATTAATGGCGGCCTTTATAACTTATATGACGGCCTTTGTCATATAAGTTTCAAATTTGATTTTTCGGACAGTTAACCAATCAGCAATTAATTGTTTTTTCCAAGCACGTTTGGGTGGTTCGGATTCTGGGGTAAGCTTGTTATATCACGTGGCATTATCTATAATAATGGCAATTTTAGCCATGTTTTTTTCCATGTTCAGAGCGTAAAGTACTAGCTGCGCTATCCATCCATGCAACAAAATGATTATTATCCATAGAATGCACTTCATCGCACTTGAAAATATCCAATGAACGAAGGTGAAAACCATTTAGACTAACGAGGGAACCGCCCCAGGTGCCCAACTCCGGTTTCCTTCATTCATACCTCGTTTTATAGAGCACATCGAGCTGGTAAAAAGCCTAAAAGGATTTTTGTCCATGGCTCTTCGAGTCTCGGTTTTCTGCAAAACCAGTTTTTGAGAAATTCTAAAAAATAATCAAAGCCTTTCATAATGATACATAATTGTAGCCCGCACATTTCTGATTAAAATGAGACGTCTCCCAGCTCTACATGACCTTTCTTTGCAAAGTCATAGAATTTACAAGAAAAGTCCTAAATTAATTTCTTCTTATTTCTACAGCTTTGAGCTGACAATGAACATTTAGGACTTTTATTGTAAATTCTGTACCTTTGTAAAGAAAGGTCATGTAGAGCTGGGAGACGTCTCATTTTAATCAGAAATGTGCGGGCTACAATTATGTATCATTATGAAAGGTTTTGATTATTTTTTAGAATTTCTCAAAAACTGGTTTTGCAGAAAACCGAGACTTGAAGAGCCATGGACAAAAATCCTTTTAGGCTTTTTACCAGCTCGATGTGCTCTATAAAACGAGGTATGAATAAAGGAAATCGGAGTTGGGCACCTGGGACGGTTCCCTCGTAAGAAGACCACTACTCGCTAAACGTTGACCTATAAAAGTCCGAACAGAAATTCAGTTTAAAAAGATTTTGGAGATAAAATCTTACTCAGTACCTTTTCCTTCACTCTTTCTAAGACGACCATAATCGTTATCATCAAACCAAACGACTGTTTTTTCTTCATTTTTATTTAACCATGTTTCATCGTGGTAGTACATGATTGAATTGTTTAATCGTAATGAATCGATTTTTCTGAAGTATACAGCACGTTGAGCCTGGAAGGCCACTGAATCCATTAAAACCTTTGCTTTTTTCGTTTGTCTATATTTAAAACTCAATGCTTTCATTTCACGATGTAATGATGTTTTCGATTTTATGGGAAAATCAGGATATTGACTCAATAGTGTTGCTAATAAGTTTTCAAGAGTAGGATACATTTTATCTTTCAATAAGAGATGAAATGTTAATCTAATCGTATCTTGTCCAAACATTGTAAGTTGTACTTTTGGACGACCAGAACGGCTGACTGGAGACAACGGCGTTGGTGATAACGAAGAACTTGACGAACGAGTAAATCTAGTAAATTCTTCTTGGTCTTCCTTCAATTCTTTCATTTTCTGCTTCAACCGATAAACTGATCTTTGCGAAATACCAAGTATTGCTTCAAGACGACCAGTAACATTATTAAGAGGTATCGATGGTCCACTGTTTTCGTTTTCAATGAAATCGATAACAGAAAACGCCAGTTGCTTAAATTCCAATGAAAATTCTTTCGGCATTATCAATTAAGAATAAATCTTGTTAATCTTGTTGTTGTTGTTGTCATAAATAAATGTTAAATATCAGTTCTTACCTGTTAATCGTCTTGCCCAACGATTGATTATTACTGATTCAGACAAAAGGGCAACAGGCATATCATGCGGCAGCTATTGTTTAAATAATGGATTATGCGTGCCGTTTGTCAATGATGAGCATAAGTTCCATTGTCAATGCCAACCTGGTTGGACTGGTCATCGATGTCATCTGCGTCAAAGATGTAATTGCTCACAAGGTTCATTATGTATTGATCAAGCAATATGCATATGTCCAGTGAATAGAATCGGTCCATATTGTCTTGTACCATTCGATCCATGTCGTCATCATTATTGTTTGAATAATGCTACATGCCAACCGATCGATGAACGTTATACAAACACACATGAATCATATGAAAAGCCAGACCACTTTTACTGTCAATGTACAGATGAGTATATCGGGAAACACTGTTGGGACATGAAAGCTCAGCTTCATATTCATTTCGATAACGATATTGATGTCCAAAGATCTGATATTTCGATACATACTATAGAATCATATGCAGATACGCAACCACAACAATCAGTTTATTTTCAACGTATGTATATCTATGAAAGGCAGCTAAAATTTTATTATGAAAAAGGAAAGCATTTACCACCGCTTATTTTTGCTCAGTTGTATGATGATCAACAAAAACCGAACTATTATCTTCTTCGAGCAACAGTTCCAAAATATCAGAGAGTACGTAACGAGACAACGAGGGTCCGAGCCGATTATCGTTGTCCATCAATTATGGAATTATTCAATCATACAGTTGTTGAATCTGAACAGTTGCAGCGAAACAAATTCTATTAGCAACCATGTCGTAAAAAACAAGTGAAGTGCTTTTATGAGCAGAAAATGATGTGTCTATGTAATAACCAGAATGATGTCGATTGTTTCGAATTTAAAACTCAGCTATTTGGTTGTGGAACGAACGCGGATGACTATTGTAATAATAATGGTCTGTGTATTCAAAACGATGAATTATGTCCAAAGCAAACAGTCTGTTTATGTAATAATTGTTTCTACGGTAGTCAGTGTCAATATTCGATAGCGGGTTATGCCGTATCATTAGATTCCATTATCGGTTCGTATATTATACCAAACACACCACTGAGACATCAACCATCAGTCATTAAATTATCTTTGATACTATTAACGCTCTTACTCACTATTGGTTTAATAGTGAACTCATTATCATTCTTAACCTTTTTTTTGAAATCTAAAACTCGTGATGTCGGTTGTGGCTTCTATTTATTATTCTCCTCTCTCTGCGGGATACTGACGTTATTATCCTTTTTGACTAAATTTGTTTATTTATTAACATTGTCATCGAATCGTCTTCGATGTACACTTATTGAATATTTCTTAAAATCATTACCAACAATAAGCGATTGGCTAAATGCGTCTGTATCAGTAGAACGTGCTACAACAATCTTATATAAAACAAAATTTAATAAAAAATTAAGTACAACATGCTCAAGATATATCGCTCCTCTAATTGCATGTTTGGTATTGACAACACTTTTACATGACCCAATTTATCGTCAAGTCACAATTGATACATATGACCAGCGCTCATGGTGTGTATTAAACATAAATAAACAACGACAATGGCTCAGCAAATACAATTCAACAATAAATATTCTTCATTTCATCCTACCATTTATAATTTACATTTTATCAGCTATTCAAATTATTGTATATGCGTTACGCTCAAAACTATCGTCAACGACATTATCAAGAACACAAGTTCTTATTAAACATCGACAAATTCTAATTCAAATTCTAATACTCTAACGATACCACGTTTAATTCTTAATTTTATATTAGTTTGCACAAAATTAGATCGTCGGCCACTGCCTGCTCTTATCGGCTATTTCATATCCTATTTACCGTCAATATCAGTTTTATTTGCGTTTATTCTACCATCGCCAACATATAGCCAAGAGTTTTTTAATCTTATAAAGAAATAGCTCATACTGACATGTTTTAGACGACAAACATCAAAAACCAAGTCCTTTGACTTAATAAATAATATCGTATGCACATGACTTATTGCCTGCTACTTTTGTGTATAAATGTGTTGTGCGCTTGAAAATATGTCTGCTTTCATGCAATCTAATCAAAACATTTTAGTGATGTTGTTTTTGTGCTGTTGTATATGAGCATTTCTGTTAAATAATTCATAACATCGAGATGAGTATGAGGTCGAGCATTGTCGTGAAGCAATTTTATACCCTTTGTATCCGATGACTTTCTTTTTTTCCATATTTCTTTGACAACAGGCTCGAGGCAATTTTCTATATAATAGTGAATATGTCTCTGCATCAATACCCAAAAGAGCCCGAATTTTTATATACTTAGTGCTGACCAAAAGTTCTGGCAACGCTATTAACAATTTTATAAACCAATTAACATTGAAGAGCTTTTTACATGAATAAACAGTAGAATATCGTGTCTATAATGATATATATAGTAACTCCATTTTAGACTAAGTTACAATATTTTTTCAGATAAACTTTATTTCGAATCAAAGAAAAATTTTGAAAAACGTATAATGAAGTCGATTAATATTATATAAAAATAGAAATTCGGACTCTTCTGGGCAGTGATGCAAAGAATATTCACGAGGAATTTACAACAACATTGGGACCTAACGCTCCACCATATCGAACAGTTGCAAGTGGTCAAACCGTTTCCATGAATGGAGAGTATATGTCAATGATGACCATCCAATCTGAGTAATGAGCTACTTAACCATTGGCTCCATCTCTACTTCGACCTTCTTTATCGGCTACTGTAGCCATTCAGCTTTCTTGTGTGAACGACACCCAGAGTTCTAGTGAAGATTTTAATGATAAATCATCGACGTTATTAAGTTATGAGAAGGCATCAAAAATTTGGTTTGCCTATGTCAATAATGATGAATTAAATTGTTATGTAGATATTGGTAAAATGCATGAAGAAATTGCTCACATGCACAATTTTGATGAGGCCGATCGTCTTTACCATAAGAAAGTATCAATGATACAAAGTGATCTAGCTGTTATATCAGATTGATTTAAAGCAGCATAAGTACTAGCTAATTTAATATGACTCTCAGCAATATTTATTTTCTTAATAATAATGCAATTGACCGATCCGCTGCTGTCCTAACTGCATTTTCTTTCAACTTATACGTGGTGTTGTACCAACTGATTTTCAAGCGCTGATAGATTTTCTGACAAACGTATTGAAGAAGTAGGTCAATCTTATGACTGGTTGTGATAAGGCTTCAATTAATTATAAAAAAAGGCTCAAAAATTTAATCTACCCAGCTTGCATTTAATTATTAATCTTGCTCATGATATTAGTAAAATCTTAATTAAACAGAATAATGATTATAAATCAGCGCTTGAATATCAGTTGGTACAACATCAGCATGCAGTTAGGACAGCAGCGGATCGGTCAATTGCATTATTATTAAGAAAATAAATATTGCTGAGAGTCACATTGAATTAGCTAGTACTTACGCTGCTTTAAATCAATCTGATGTAACAGCTAGATCACTTTGTATCATTGATACTTTCTTATGGTAAAGATGATCGGTCTCATCAAAATTGTGCATGTGTGCAATTGATTCGTATTTGATTAGCCATCGTATACTTTTAGTTATTCTTCCTATAATCAAATGGCTAATCGACAAAGTATGAGAACAATTGAATTATAAAAAAAACTTAGAGGTTTTGTCATCGCGAGACTACGAAGAGAAAGACAATGACGAAACTGCGGCTGTTCGCAGCAAGATAGCCAATTTATATTTAACACTAAATCAAAATGTTTTGGCTAATGAATATTATATGAACGTCATTAAAGTAGACATGGAAGTTGTACAAGTGTCGTTAGGGAAAGAAGATAGGGATAGAAGTGGCAACGAAAAAATTGCAGCTTAACATGAAAAGATAGGTGATATTTATATCAAATTAAATCAACATGATTGTTTCGTGAACATTTTATGAGCGCAGTTAAAGTATACGAAGAAATTGTACAAGTCTTTTGAGGTGAACATGAAGAAGAAGTAACAAAAGAAGAACTAGAAGAAAATGAAGAGGAAAAGGAGGAAGAAGCACTGAAAGTATACGACTTGTTATGACGTGAACAAGAAGTAGAGAAAACGTTGATAAAAAGCAAAATATATACTTATGAGTGATTTGCGCTGTCATTGTACCATTCATATTCAACATGTAAAAAAGCTATAACTTTTTTTATTAGTTAATGAATCTTAATGAAATTTTTATATGTTATTTATCTAAACTAGGCTCACTACCACTGAAAAAATTAACTCAAAGGTACAAGTGGTTATCAAGTTATTAGCAACTCGATATGAAAAGGATGATTTTAACTGACATCCAGCGACAATGCAATCAATTTTTTATTTAAATAAAATTACATCTCAACTTGCTCTTTGTAAATAAATTGTAGTGGAGACATGTTACTTTTAAAATATGTGGATAAATTCCAAATTCATACACCGTTTCTCGGCAAATTCATGCTAACAACGGCGTCGCAGACTAAACAGTGCTTTTTTGTCTCTCTAGGATCAGCGCCATGTAGCTCAGCGCAGAGTTGATTTAGACCTTATCGAAAATACGGAAAAGATAGCTGACAGTTAGAGTAACATATTGATAAAAAAAGAAATTAGTTTACTTATGTCTTTCGTTAGAGAGGCACAAAAAAGTATACAGGAAAGGCGAGAAAAATTTACGAACCTAAAAAATTGAGATTTTCTGGGCTTTAAAGGAAAAACTTAAAAACTTCATAATTTTTTCAAGGAAGGTCATGGAGAGCTGGGAGTGGTCTCATTTTATAACCCAGACTTTGCTCTACATTGGACTATGTTCAGCTCCAAATGACAACTTTTCTGCAAAAAAGAGGAGGGGTACTACACTTAAGCCTAATGAATTTTACTGAAATACATGAAAAAAGTCAAAAAAAGAAAGTCCATTTTTTCGAATTTTTTCAGACTAACCGTTAGTCACTAACGGTACAATAACAGCGCCAATCACTCATATAACAGTGAAAACAAATGTAACTCTCCAGAATAAAAGATCACCTCTCATTAGAAGATCACTGTTGCTTCACTTATAAAGTCATAGTTTTTTGGTGAAAGAGAACATTTATCTAATACTGGATTAAAACTCTTATATTATTCTTCATTGTCTTGACTTAAGTCATTTTTAACTTCGCCTTACTCAGTTCTGGAAAAAAACCATCTACTAAACATTCGTTTACAAAAAAAACATGAACAAACGACTCTGAAAAACAACTTAGAAGCAAAAAACGTGAGCTGATAAAAGCGTGAATCTTGTTTCTATCAAACGTTATTCAAAAAACAACCGACTGCCTCGACTTCTGGAACGGATAATAGTTATAATTTCGTCAATGCTTGTCGAAATCAATCTGCGACTTGTTCGTTTTTTCTCATTTACTATTTTTCCATTTTCGAATCTACCTACTTACTGTTGAATAGATCACTATTATTTATTCTAACATGAATCAACAACAGAGATGTTCATAACTGTACTGGTTATGCTGTGGCTGGCGTTTCATCCAAACCCCTCTTTTTTGCAGAGCTTTCGTTCCGAAAACCTTGGTTTTACAGGGCTTTTGTATCTGTTTTTACACGGCCTTCGTAACACTATTAATCAGGTCGTATCCTCTCTATGAGATAGACAGTCAATAAGATCACTAACAGAGCTTTCGTAACGATAATGCAAGGGACTAATCTCTAGTAGATGCTTTGACAGGGCTTTCGTAAGATTCTTTTACACGGCTTTCGTAACGTACGGTAACTTACAGTAGGAAAAATAACAGAAAGTATTTCTGTAGCAGTTTTTAATGAATGAATGAAAACATTATTAAAATTATGTGATGAGCGTTTAGCCGACGGCTACAAAAGAACAACTTACACCAGATAGCAGTACAAAGTCCTATGAATCAGAGTAAATTCGTCTAATTCTACTAACGTCTTTCTTCCTACCGTATTTCCCGTCTCTCTTCGGTCGTCGCTCCTTGAAGTGAATCCTTCCTTCATTTATAGTTAGTTGTACGCTAAATGCTGATCAACTGATTTTTTAAGTTATATCCATCCTGGTAGAAATTCATCTCAGTAACCATGAGCTGAATCTGACAAAAATTTCAGAGAACGGTAACTTTGTCAAAACATGATGACGAAGTTTTTTTTGATTTTTGATCTTTATCCATTCACGAGATGTAGCCATAACATGAGTCAAAATGGCGCTGTTCATATTTCTCAAGATTTTTCATTCAAGCAAATGCTGAAGAGCTCGGATTGGTTTCAAAATGAAGATAACACACACAAGCCCCAGGTACTAACGCTAACATTTAAAAATCAGGCTTTGATAATCTCTAGCTGCATGTCTAATCTTTCTTTTGTAACCAACACGGCAGACTAAATTTGTTTATTTATTAACATTGTCATCGAATCGTCTTCGATGTACACTTATTGAATATTTCTTAAAATCATTACCAACAATAAGCGATTGGCTAAATGCGTCTGTATCAGTAGAACGTGCTACAACAATCTTATATAAAACAAAATTTAATAAAAAATTAAGTACAACATGCTCAAGATATATCGCTCCTCTAATTGCATGTTTGGTATTGACAACACTTTTACATGACCCAATTTATCGTCAAGTCACAATTGATACATATGACCAGCGCTCATGGTGTGTATTAAACAACACGGCAATCTTTTCACATATAAAATCGAAAATGAGCGTTGAATGAGGTTGTGATATCCGTGTTTAAAGGGTTTCTTTCCTTTCGGAACACTATTGTCATCATATGGAGCAATTATTGGGATGATAGCCACCACCACAGAGAATGTAACAACGAAAGAGAAAGTGACAGCTCTATTAAGATTTACCTGTGGAATATATGGAATATATGGAAGTACTAATATTTTCTCTGTGAAACTCATCTTCAACACCATCAAAACCACCCAAGCACATTTTCGGCTCCAAAAAACCATTCTCAAGGTCAAATCCGAATTTCTCCGTCAGACCTTGTTTGGGAACGACGGCAATCTTTTCACATATACATCTCGAGGCGCTCTGTCGATTGGTCACAAAACCGATATTTCAAACTGAAAAGTAAAAATTTTATTTAAGTTTTAAAAAATGGACAAAAAAGGCCAAAAAAATTAAAATTTTTTTCTAGAAAACTGTAAGTCTGTAAAACTCCAGACTCTTTTAATATATATTTGAAGAGTCCTCTACAATCTGAAAAAGTTTGAACCAAATCTAAATAAGAGAATTTACCCTTAAGAATGAAAACTTATTTAAGTTGACAATTTCCTAAATCATCAAAACTTTTTAAAATTTGTTTGTTTCTAAGGTTGGGGCGGTGGACGTGGACCAGGTGGTCTCAATCCTAGCGCTTCAAAATCTATGTGGATACAACATACGCCGCGAGCTGTTGGAGATTGTGTTGAGCCTGGTGTTGGAGGTCCATTAAATGGTCCAACGCAATCGTGAGTAGAGGGACATTTAGGCCCGTTGGGAGTTCGATCACATTCGGCATTTGGTATTATAGCTGTTTCATTAATACATGGAGTTGTACGACAAGAACATATTTCACAACCATTCGAGTCAAGCTTGTAACGAAAAGTACAATCGAGATTACAGTTGGATAATGGACGACAATTAGGGTTGGGTCCAAATGGCGGTTGAGTGAAAACGTAACCAATAAAAATGAACAGTAACAGTAGCATACTTTTAAGTATCATGGTATTATTAGATGTTCAACAGCTAACTAAATGGAATTTGTATACATATTTTCAAACTGATCGACTTTTTATACGAATTATCAAAAAGAAACACACCCAGTCTTAGTAAACGAAAGATTATGGATATGACTTGACATTTACTTTAATAATACATTATGAAAAAATATGTACTTTTAAATAAGTCAAAAAATAGAAAGAGAGGATGCGACACTATGTAAAATCGACTTTGAATTGATTAGTGAAAATGCAAGAAGATTTAACATTAGAAATCATCTACTTATCAGATCTTCTGCTTTATTTGTATACAAAAAGAACCTAGCTATTTCGATTTGAAATTAAAAGGAAAGTTAAATGTTTTAGAATCAACATTTATGCATCTTCTCGATCTCGCCATTATAGAACGTGTTTAATCTGGAAAATCTGTGAGGATTTCATATATGGACTTTTCAAAAATCGCCGAGCATTTTCTATAAATAATTCTCGACTATACAGTGTAGCAATCGTGTTTTTATCTCCCATTGACCGATCACTGTGCGAGAAAAACACCAGTGTGAGAATCATTTTATTGTTTTTCTTTGCTGATTTGTTCGAGCACGTTCATCATAAGCTGCGCCGATGTCACGCCCCAATAGTGATCACTTTACACGAATTCACAATTAATTCACAATTTCTAAATTTCTTACAATAGCATTCCAGAATTATATCACATAAACAAAACGAACACTTCCATGATCTAGTAATCTGAGAATTCTTAAAATTCTTGAAATTCTTGTAATTTGTAATGCAATAATTCGATGATTCTTAGGAGTCTTTCGAGCTAGACACAATTAATTTGATAACCTCTTTAATTCTAGAGCGAACCACTAGCACCATCAAGAACCAGTTGAGAGGCTGACATAAGCGGCGATGATGGTACTGGTGAGTGTGACAGTGATACGAGGATGAGCGAGTTTCTTTATGATACCAACTATAGTCCAATTGTGGAATCACAAATAGCTCTAAAGATTTTAAGAATTGTAGAAATTGTGAATTTTTGTAACACAATCACATCACCAACAAGTAGGTGCTCATGAATTTTTCCAAGAGTAATCGACTGTTTAAAAGACGACCATTATACAGAACACGTCACTTTTGGCGAAAAGGTAGTTATTTGTAAAATGCTTGATTCCGTAACGACGATATTTTAGCTATTTAAGCGTTAATTTCGGACCTATAAAAGATTTTTTTTTTCAATTGATAGTCCATGGACTTTTCTACAACATTGCCACCAGACGTTTTCACATGATGAATAGATTAGCTGAGTTTTCGACAATTTTAAATTGTTCCGGAATGAGTGTTCCATTCTTGGTGATTCTGTAACGGCCGATATTTTTCTTATAAAAACTCGAACCATACATTCAAACTTAACCAAAATTTTAGCGATTGTCGAGCACGTGATTAGGCAGATTTGGTAAAAATTTAAGCATCTCTTCGTTTAAACTGACAGAAATTAAAACTAGAAGCGGGAAAGACGCGATTCCGCTACGATCATTTTGGCCGTCAAACGAATATTCTAAAATTATTAACAAACCTGTTCTCAAAAAACGCGTTTAAACTACTGCTACTACTATCGAAACCAAAATACACGACCAGTGGTCGTTCTCTGAATAACTGTTGAACGGAGATAGATCAAGACTCGTGGTTTTCGCCATTCGATAGCCAAGACTTAAAAACATGTTTTCGTAAGGAGAAAATATTTAGAAACTTTTTTCAAAAACTGGATTTCAAGGAGATCTCTAGAAAACCGTTTCCTAACTGGTAAATTCAGCATAGCAGTATATCGATTTTCTTTCATAAATAGATAGACAAAAGTGTCCTCTACAAAACAGAACTTAAGCGACAGCTCCATCTCTCAAGGTTGCGCAGGGGCGAGGTTTTCCTGGGAGCCCTAGGACTACTCTTCATTTCAGTCAATGAATCTCAGCAATGCATGGAAATATAAGTTTTGACTATGCTGAATCTCTTGGCAATATTTATTCTTAAAAAAAGGTTTTAATATCTGACGTAAACCAAGTTTTTTCGAAAAATAGGACTTTCCGCCTGTGTCCATCTATTATTAAAAAATTCACAATTCACTCAAAAACATCAGAATAATAATAATCGCTTTTTAACTTTTTTGTCTCGACTTGAGACAAATTTCTCTCAGTCGGGAGCCTCTCTGCACTTACAAACGCTCACAAAAAAACAGAAAGTTGAAAACTAGATTCGAACTCCCGTTCTGGTTGTTCAGCATGACAAAATACGGGACGATTAACCAGCGGTAAACCGAACGATGACCGCAGTTACCGTGCGATAATTTCGATTTTGTTACCGATATAGCGGCCGAGGTACTGAATGGTGACCGAGCAGTAACTGGGCGATACTTTTTCGATTTTGAGGGCATGGAAAGCTATAGTTACGAGATAGGGTAAAAAACGCGTGATAACTATATAAAAACAGCTTCTCAGACGAAAAGATCAAGAAAAAATGCTTTTAAAGGGCCATAACATAGCGCTGGTTTTTGAAGCTTTTTATACGCTTTTCGATGGTCTGAAACGAAAAGCTAGCATGTTTGTTGGTCAATTCTTGAATATTTGAATACGTTCCTAATACTTATGCGAATAGCGCTGATGCAGAAACAAACATTTACTCCATTTTCAATTACCTTATGCGCAACAATTTTTTAGGAGATACTGTTGAAAAAACTTTTGGAAACGTTGTTCCTTATGTATTTTCATTTCAAACAAGAAGAAATTTTTATATTTTCTAGTCCTTTTCTTCAAAAATCATTTACTTTAGAAACTTATGTTTAACATGTCATAGTGGAATTGGTTTTATGTAATTCAGAAGACGTCAGCAGTAGAAAGTGAATCGTGTAATAAAAAAGTCAATAAACGATTTTCTTCTCTCACTTGTTTATCATTATTCTTTTTTTTGGTTTTATGAAAAAATAACGCATGTTCTTATCATTGCGGTGTCAGAAATGATTACGTAATTTTCTGGCAAAACAAGAGCGTTTCAACACGATCCCAGCATTAGATGTCTGTCACTGATAAGTCTAACACCGCCCCTATAGCTCAGTGGTAGAGCGCCAGTCTTGTAAACTGGAGGTCCGTAGTTCGATCCTGCGTGGGGGCAACTGACTTTTTTTTGGTATTCTAAATTTAGTTGTCTATTTAGTGTAGTTTTTACGTTAATTTTACTCTTCTTTAGGTGACGATAAAAAAATATCAAATTTAGCTGTACTCAATATTTTTCGAAATTTTATTGCACCGTAACATTTTTATTTTCTCTACCTCATATTGTAAAATCGAAAGATTTTGTGAAAAATATTCTGGAAGAACAAACGTTTTTTAATGTATCTGAAGTAAAGTCCAAGATGTGTGAATATTGGCTCACATGTCGTCGAACAATAGTGAGTTTCGATGGCTCACAGTGTTCGGTGAGAAAATTTGAGCTTAAAAGCATTTTCATTTTCTACAGTAGAGTTGTATTTATATTGGAGTTACTGCAAAAACAGATCGGCAGTGATTGTGTTCTCATACAGAAAAATAAAATAAAATATATATAGAACGAAAAAATCGGAATCTTACAAAATCTTACTGTAGGATTTTGTAAGTAATATATACGAGTCCTATTATAGAAATCTCATAGGATTTTTCCTACAGTTCTATATCAAGAATCCTACGGAAATCCTCCCATAGGATTTCGTAAGATTTCATAGGATCCTACGATAGGAATCCTATGAAATCATATCATCAGTACGTTCCTACAGGATTCTCCAGGATCCTGTTAGGATTGCTTGACGTGAGTTACGGACGATCTTTTGCTTCTAAATGACAGTCTGCACAAAAAGGTATTTGTACAAAAGTCTATAGGATGGTGGATTTTCAAAGACAATATTATACTGAAAGCATGTTTTTAAATGTGGAACCAAAACTAAAAACATGTCATCTTTAGAGAAAATGCGCGCGTTGTAATTTCAATTTTTAAAACTCAACAGGCAAAAGTAAAATTCAATTATATATACATAACGACCGTTGTATGTTGTGCACGAAAATATGAAATATTGACTTTGAGCTAGAAAAAACTGAAATAAAAGACGAAAGTTTAAAATATTTTTCCTCTTTCATTATCGAATTTCAAAATCTTTCTATTCTTCTAGTGTTAAAACAATTTTTATTTATCTGTTTATATTTAAATTTTATCCGCATTGTTAATCAAAACACGTTGCGTTTTGTGTTTATTTATTATTATGAATTATTAATTCTTCTTAATAGTTCATTGTGTTTAATCAATCAGTAGATATCATCATCATCGTCATTCTTCTTTAAACATTTTTCATATATCCATACTACTTTTTAATAATCAAAGACTATCAAAATGAGCTATAATCAACAACAACATTCCTCCAGTAATCAAAATCAACATGCAGTATTTAAAATACTACATAAAGAGTATACAGATTTGATGAACAATCCACCAGGAGGCTTTATCGTCAAGCCCGATAATAATGATCTTCTGTCATGGAATATTGGAATTTTCGGACCGGTTTGCATCCATCTCACAAAATTTTACTACTAGTCTAAGCTGTTTTCTAATATTCTAATTTCCATGGCAAAAAATTAAAAAAAAATTACAATTGTCATTTAAAGATGATAAACTTTCACTCTTATCATCTATTTTGTGTTTTCAGCCAAACACATTATATGCAAAGGGTTATTTCAAGGTAAAAGTCGTATATTTTCTAATAAATTGTTGTTCAATACGAAAGCAATATCATCAATTTAGGCAATAATGAAATTTTCTACAGAATACCCATATCAGCCACCTCTAATGAAATTTTTAACAAGCATGTGGCATCCTAATATTTATATTGATGGGAATATTTGTATTTCAATTTTACATGCCCCTGGTATGTATACGCCAAATATAAATATTTTTTAGCTAACTCTTACTCTTTTCATGTAGGTGATGATGAACGATCGGGAGAAAAAGCCTGTGAAAGATGGAGTGCTGCACAAAATGTTCGGTAAACATATCAGCTTTTATTACATCTATCACACAAATATAATATGCCTTTCATTTTAAGTACTATTCTCTTATCAATCATATCAATGTTAAGTGAACCCAACACTTTTTCGCCAGCAAATTTAGACGCGTCTGTTGAATATCGAAAATGGAAAGAAGAAGGTAATCCAGCCTACGTCGATCATGTTAAGTAAGTATATATAAAAGAAGTATTAATTAACAATATACGAAATGGACGAAATATTTTCTTCTATTTTAGACAATTAGTTGAATTAAGTCAACAAACAGCCGAAGAAGAAAAAGTCAAGATTCCCACCACGATTGAAGAGTACACAAATCAATTGAATAACATAAAACAGAGCTCAATGACATCATCCATCGATGATTTCATCGAAGAAATAAACGATGAAGATGATGATTCGCAAGTAAATTGTGAAATATATGAAGAGAAGACAAAAAGTCCAACGAGTAATTTAATAACCGTTTTTAAATCAACAAATTCCGAAACTACTAAACTGAATAATCATAAATAAATTCATACTGATTGTTAGCTGCCAATTCTCAAAAAATTCGATTCCATTTTGTATCACTTTTCTTTTCATGTTGTTCTTTTCATCTTACAGAAGAAGAAATACAGCTAGCGAATACATAGTCATACACACTGTTTGAGAATAAATGAGAATAATTGGACATCTTGTCTAAAATATAATCTGTTTGTTCAATTTCATAAGGAAATGATAGATGTGTTGATTACTCATACCGTGTTGAGGTAACGACTGTATGATAATCTAAGGTTCGTATTGTAAATGATGTGTACGCTTATTACATTCATTATTTATTATTGAAAAGTGTATTATTACTCGTTATATGAGAGAACTATCACTCAGCAATAAGAGTAAAATTGTCAGTCTATATGAAGAGTTTGTAGAGTTATATAATCCTAAAAGAATTATTTTTTAGTATTAAAACATTATAAAAATTTGTCAAAAATATACAAAGACATTATATCAAAGGATGTAATCAAAAGCTAAATAGTTAAATTATTAGAATATCGTTAGAATTTAATTAGTATGATATAGATGTAGTTTATTGTACACAATCAATGGAAATAATTGAAATACAATCCAGTAGTGAAGATCAAATGGTTACTAATAATTACGAAATATTTGAAATTTTTTATTACCTATCAAAAGCACTGGTAGGTTCGTTTCGTCCTTATGTATGTCAAAAACTTTGACCATTTGGATAGAATACTAGTTTTGTTACACCTATGTTCTACACTTTACATAGAAGCAAAACTGTACAAGATATGTTAATCGTAAGTAAGATTTGCTTTCTTGTTTTGCAGCGATATTGAAAGAATCATCTTCAATTTGTAAAAAAGAGCTGCAAGAAAAAGAAAAAGATATTTTGATTCAATCTGTTTTGAATTCTAGTAAGCCTGAGTCTCGTAAAGTAAAGATCTAGTACGCCTCAAGCCTATTGGGCTTTGTGGCTTATCGCGTAATATAAAGCTACTCTCCGTTTCAAAATGGTTGGCACTCGGTTGCTTTTAGAATAACTTTTGATAGGAATGAGGTAGAGACCTGCGATTTTCGCTGTTCAATAGCCAAGACTTGAGCAGAACTTTTCACAAGCGGAAGCAACTTTTGAA